>NDXB01001866.1:0-67772 GCA_002631895.1 Agapornis roseicollis
TGGTAGTGTTCAAGGACAGGTTGAATGAAGCCTTGGGTGTCATGGTTTAGTATGAGGTGTCCCTGCCCATGGCGGGTTGGAACTTGATGACCTTAATGTCCTTTCCAACTCTAACTGTTCTAGGATTCTATGATCCTTCCAAACTCCTATGTTGCACTCCAAAGTATCATTTTAGCATCAAAATGTCAGTCTGAAAATTACATAGGAAGGGTATTGTTTTCCTAATTATATAGCAATGTTTTCTATTTAACAGTATATTTCTAACATGCTTGCCATTCACATCTGTGAATTTCATAACATTGGTATCATAATCAGCATTGCAGGACTTGATTATTTGGTACTGAAATAATGTATTACAAGGTGAATATGTTAAGAGTTTCACTTGTGCTTGACTGAAAAATCATGCAGTTCTGGAAGGTGAAGATCTTGTTTTCCGTACCTTTATTGGTATGTGCCTTTAGTAAGCTGTCAAGAGTTTTTACAGAGAGGCTGCAAGTTTTTAGTCAGTAATTAAATGACAGTTGAGTATCAAAGCAAAAGCCATTTCCTGGTGCTTGTGAACAGTATGGTGAAAGCATTCAATCTTCATACAAACGTCAAGCAGCAGTTAGCACTGTTTACAAGGTGAAAACTTTCCAGAGCTCCTGAGTTGTTAATCCTANGGAAAGCATTCAATCTTCATACAAACGTCAAGCAGCAGAACAGAACAAGCAGCAGTTAGCACTGTTTACAAGGTGAAAACTTTCCAGAGCTCCTGAGTTGTTAATCCTAAATCTCTGGCAAGTTTAGTAGCACACAGATTCTTAAGTTATTTTGATGCTGCCTTGTATTTCCTAAACCATCTGGACAGCCTTGGAAATTTTACTCTTAGTCCTTATTGATTGCCTTACTACCAGGTGTATATTATTGTCCTGAAACTTCAAAAGAAATCAACAATCTGAGCAATGGTTCTGCAGACACACAGTAATGAGAACTAAAGTTTCTTTGGTTTGGTTGCATTTTTAATTTGGGTTGTGCAAAGATTCTACTTTCTTGTGGCGATGTCACGTTGCAAGAGGCTGTGACCTTCATTTTAGCACCTTCTAGACAGATAAGTTTCACAACTATTTGCAATTTAAGCGTTGTCTGTGTAGCACAGGAAGCTGTGAATTCCCTCTGTAGCCATTTTTGACTCACATTTTAGAAACTTCAGTCTGTAAGATCTGAAATGAGTTGTATCAGAAAACAAAAAAAATACCAAACATGTATTTAAAGAATATCACTGACAGTAACTGAAGAGATTTGTGAAGTAATCTCCATCTCTGCTCTCCTGAGACCCCACTTGGAGCACTGTGAGTGGTTCTGCTGTCCTCAACATAAAAAGAACATGGAACTGTTGGGGCAAGTCCAGGGGAGACCATGAGGATGATCAGGGGACTTGAGCACCTCCTGTATAAAGACAGGCTGAGAAAGTTGGGGCTGTGCAGTCTGCAGAAGAGAAGGCTGCGTGGAGACCTCATAGCAGCCTTCCAGTATCTGAAGGGGGCCTATAAAGATGCTGAAGGGGTACTCCTCATCAGGTATGGTAGCGATAGGACAAGGGGCAACGGGTTTAAACTTAAACAGGGGAAGTTCAGGTTGGGTATAAGGAGGAAGCTCTTTCCTGTGAGGGTGATGAGGCGCTGGACCAACTTGCCCAGGGAAGTGGTAATTGCTTCATCCTTGGCAGTGTCCAAGGCCAGGTTGAGTGACATGATCTAGTGAGAAGTACCCCAGCCCATGGCAGGGGGGTTGGAACTAGATGATCTTAAGGCCTTTTCCAACTGAAACCATTCTATGATTCTATGTGTCAACAGTATATTCATTACAAGAAAAGTCTGATTTTCATTATTTCATTTTCATTTTTTCTTTTCCTGGGGGCTGCATACAATCATTAAGAATCCCCCTGTATGGAATTGGTGTCTAGATATGGTAGTTTGAGGGAAAAATAGTAATTATGGCAGCCACCTGGTGGGCTTGCATAGAACCTGACATTTTTATCCTGTGAGACCCACTCTTCTGGTGACAATGATCCATAAGAGACAGAATTGTACAACCGTCATTTCAATCTGTGACTATCCAGTGTCAAGTTCTCAGTGGGATTCTGCCAGACCTTCTCACAGCTAAAATGTGTACCTGTAGTACCTTGTCTTCAGCTTCTGCTCCAGAAGGTTACAGGCCTCTATATGTCCTGGTATACTATGTGGCTGTCTTGCACATCCTAGGACATCTAAAATCACTTTCCTTGGGGTCTTGTCCCAGATCTTTCTCTTCTAATGTTAGGGAGGAATGGTCTGTTTGGAACCAAACCATCTGCAAGCAATCAGATGTTGTACCAGGGATTATCAGTCTGTTCTCCTGTCAGTTTTTAGCTGTAGCAATGTACTGTCCTAATTTGCTCAAGATTTCAGTGTCATTTTGAAATCTGGCAGATATTGAGCAAATGTAGCTATCACTTGGTTCACAGTTTTCAACACGTGTCTCTTCATGTACGTATTTGTCTTGGAAGCTTTATGGTCATCAATCAACTTGCTCTGCTTTTTTAATAGGTTCTCTCCAGCAATGTGATAAAATCTCATCCAGAAACAGATGAAACATTCTTAAACTGAGGGAGAGTAAAATAAAGTTGCATCTGCTTCTGGATCAGATTATATTCCTAGTGGGGTGCTTGTATTTTGAAAGACTTTATTATTCTCCCAGTAGTTTATTTCAAGGTTACAGTTGCCTGCACCTACTGCTGCTGTATAAGAAATGGCCATAATAACCAAAAAATTAAGGAGAGGGTTTGAAAAGCAGACTGGGATTTCTGGTTCTCTTTAGAGTTTATGTTATTTTTAAAGAATTTAAATGAAAACATGAATTCTCATGCCTGTTTCCTTGATGCAACTCCATTCACACAGGTTTACTCCTAACTGCCATCAGTAGTTACCTCCTTGCTAGTAACCTCACCAGGGCCAGCACACGTATAACACAATGTCTATGCTGTTCCACTCTTAGCTATNGCCATCAATAGTTACCTCCTTGCTAGTAACCTCACCAGGGCCAGCACACGTATAACACAATGTCTATGCTGTTCCACTCTTAGCTATCCCGTTGGTACAAATCTGTCTCATAAGCATTATTACAGAGGCTACAGGACCTGAATGCAATGAAAAATTCTCTCCTATCTTTAAGAGTGGTATGAACAAATATTGAAGTATTACTTACACTATTGCATAGCTATCTTTTATTTTACTTAGTAGTGCAAATATTATGTTTTATAACTATTCCTTTTAAAGGTGTTGCCAGGAGTGTGCTTATTAGTTTTCAAGATTAGTTTACATTATTATTAGAGCATGCTATTTTGATTAAGATCGTTTGACCAATATATTCAGTATTTTATACTGATGCCCATTCTAATAACACTGTTAGAGTTAGTGTTAGTGTTATTTTCTCCATTTCTTCATTAGGGGAGAGTTTCGAAATACTTTGTGTAACTATGGAATATGGGGATCTAAGAAGTGTTGCACTTCAAACTGACTTTATTGTACTGGCATCACTCCTGTTGACTTCCTTGGCATCAAAATCTTGTCCAGAAAATCTCTTGCTGTGAGTGTCTTACTGGAAATCAGTTTGCAGCTGTGGTTTAAGGCCACTGCCAAACCTGTTGACATGGGTTTTCTGTTGATATAGCTTTTCTGTAACTATATACTACAGAGTTCCAAAGCTGAACTGCCAGTGTGGCCTTTGATATCAGGAGAGTACAAGACAACATTATCTAACAAGCTAAGCAGACTCATTACACAGAAGTTGCATATCCTGATTGTGCTTTTGGTCAAACTCTATGCAAAGCATCTATTTCTTTTGAATTTCAGCTACAGCCATTCTGTACTGGGTCTCTTTACATTGTATTAGCAGATTCCTTGCATTTGTGCCTGGAAAGTGTACTTACTCTGTGGCAGACTGCTGGGAAACTATTTTGGTTTGGAATGCCAGTAGAATTTTTAAAACAAGCCAATAAAAAGAGGATCGCATATCACAAAGGTTATTTACTCAAGACTTTTAAAGGAAACCAAACATAAAATTGCTGAGTAACTCTGGGTCACTGCTTAAGTTAAAAGCCTTTTTTGCCAGAGAAATGGAGAATTAGGGTTACAAATATAAGCCTTTTTCTAATGAGGTGGCCAGGGACAGGCCAGGAACAAAGTCCTGGAGGGCTCTCTCATTGGACCTGTGTCCTCTCACATTTCCACCAATGGTCTGGAAAAAGGGATAAGAATAAATAGAAGACAATATGTGTGGACACTACCAGATTCTTCAGGGAGTGAAAAATCAACTCAGGACAGCAAACACTGCAGAAATTTCTCACAGTTAGTGTGCAGTATGATTAAAAAAGTGGAAGAAAACGTAGGTCACTAGAAAACAATTCATGAATTGGAGGATTTGTCAATAGCGTGAGCTAAATTAGATATTTGTTCCAACAAAGGAAGGATATACTCTAATCATAAGAGAGATTTCTGAAACTGTGAACTGTGACAAGAAAGCAAATAAAATGTTAACAAGCTTTAAAAAAGGCAACAGAAAACAATGCAAAGCATTTGCAGATGTACAAATCCATACTGTGCCCTCAAGTGTGCATGCAATGTTAATTTCCTTCCTCTGCATTTCAGAAAGGTATTATTGAATTTTGCAGAGTGAAAAGAGTTGAACATTAAAATATAGATTTATTTTTGTTTAATCTATGTAAGGACCAGGACACTAAACTAGACCAGAACTAAATAGATGAAGATTCTTCTGCTTGGGAAGAAACAAGTGGAGAGGCAGAAGCCATTTAAGTACAGAAAACTGAGTTGTGTGATTGGTTGAATAGGAAAGCTGAACAAACAGTGGTCAAAGTAAATGGGATAATGGAATTATCAGTCAATTTTACAATAACAAAAAGAGGAAATTAATTTTTACAGATGAATCCATGATCTATATCCACAGTAGTTGTGGGTTCGAAAATTATGAGCAAATTCATAGGTAGTACCTGATGACTCTTAATTGTGATAACACAATCTCAGACTTTTGGAATCTCAAAGCCACCAATTGCTGGAAGTTAGGAGAATATACTGGGGAAAGTATAATTCTCTGGTTAGGCTTTTAGAATCTTTGCCTAATCATTTGATATTTAGGATTGCTACAGTTGAAGTATGGAGCTGGAAAACGTACTGTCTACTACAGGTGTTATTACAGGTAATAATATACTAGCAAGTATACAATTCAGCAGCTCACACATTGTGTAACTAGTGATCTCTGAATCATTTCAGGCATATGTATGGCTTCTGCTGTATTTGATTTTGGTGCCAGCAACCGTTTAATTACATCTATCTTCACTGCCTAAGTGCTTTAAATGTGCAGTCCCCGATTTCATCGCTTCCTTCTCAAATAAAACTTTATGTTAACATGCGCAAAGTCAACAGTAATGCAGTGTAAAATGGCAGTTAACCATTCATGCACTGACTATTCAGTTTGGCTGAAACTGTTGAAATTCCTCGTGATGTTCACTCAGTCACCCATACCCCGGAGCTTGCATCAGAAGTGCTGCACTAAAGCATCCTTGTTACCACTCTCTAGAAGCAGCTTGTTAAAACACTTGTCTTGGTTATTACAATCCCAAGACTTTTCCTCTGCTTTTTTTGGTCAAACTTTAGGGATGATTGAAATGCTCTTTGTTTCCCTCACTTCAGTTTTTAGACAAGATGTCCCTGTATCAAATTTGTTCTCCTAGCCTTGTACTAACTTTGGGCTATTTGAAGTCTTTTGTTTTTCACTATCCATAGACTGGAGAATATGGGTCACAGCCTGACTCCACATTCTTACTATTGATGCTGTTTGCTACTAGCTACTTGTAGGTGACAGTGGTTACATGTTTAACCACATATGTCATATTGACTGCATAAAACAGCAGCAACTGAAATGAGAGCTCCACAAGAGAAGAGTTTTATTGTGGAAGAAGAGATTTGCAATGTAGTAGTCTAACATGAGCTTACTCATTCCTTTACAAATAAGATATATAACAACAAAATGTTTCTTAATATAATTGATAAACAAAATTATTGTGGTAATTCCTCTGAGCTCAGGTGCAATATCACATCAGTACAGCTTGACAAGCTGTTATGTCAATTGAATAGGCATAGATAACCACAAGTATGCTCTTAGCTCATGACAAATGTAAGGTAAAATGGCTGAGCTTAATCCTTGATGAAATATTTACTTTATCTCAATGCTGTGTGCACACAGCTGTTGTGACTCATGTGCAATACGACTTGGCCATGCATTTAACTCATCCCCATAAAGTGTTTTTCATGGAAAATAGGTTGCCCTAAAAGAGTGATTAGCCTGAGGTGTGAGTGAATGTGTGTAGCATTGTTTCAAATGTCCACCATCACATGGTGAGAGCCAGCCCTTCATTCCTTTCCCTTCACAGAGCAAAAAGTCTTTCCAAAGTCTGAATATTTCTGTTCAGCTCTACCAGCAATTTTTGCTTTCTTGGGTTTCCTTCAAAATCTTTACATTTCATCTTGTGCACGACACCTTTTTTCTTTCCTTCTTTTTTCCTTTCCTTTTTCTCCCTCTTTCTCAAGAGAACTGTGACTCTGCGGTTGGGCAGCAAATTACTACTGAAATCAGTCATTTGAAGGATAAAGGCATTTTAATGTAGTATGAAGATCAATAATACTCTAGTTCTGACAAGTGAATTTGCAGTTGTTCTTCGTACGAGTATTCTGTGTTAGCTTGCTAAAATAATTGCATTCTATAAATACATACCTACTTTTTTTTTAGTTTAGTCCCACAGACAGCAATATATTAAGGATATTTCTTCATATGTTGGTACTTTTGCTTTATAAAATGCCTAAACATGTATGGGATTTTTTTGTTTGCTTCAGGTTTTTTAATAGAGGTCACTATTTGTTATTTTGAATTGACAGGCTGGCTGTTACTAAACAGCAACTGTAAAAGTCATCGTGTTTTGCAGAAATAAAGGAGTTACCTTTCTTCCAAAGAGTAATCTGATAAGCCTACTGAATAGAAGCTGGTTTGAGAAGATTGCAACTGAAAAACTTATATTCTTCAATACATACATGGAAATTTTAGAATATTTCCAAGACACATTATTTTGTCCACATATGGGTTTATATTTCTAGAAGTTAGTCACAATAGGGTCACCAGTTCCAAGAGGAAGGTTATCTCTGTGTGTCTCCTTTCCCCTCATCCTCCCTCCCCCTTTCTTTTACATACCCTTAGAAGTGTGGGAGAGGTCACTGAAAAGATGATTAAAAGCATTTGTGAAGTCAGACCTGTAATAGAAGGCTGGGATCATGGCTGGTTTAGATACTTCTTCAGATCTGAAGAACGTCATGGAAAATGTGCCCTATTTTAGACAGGATTTGTTGTATATAGGTTAGTTGCTGCAATGTGTTTCACAAGACTTCCAGAAGCAGTCAGATGCAGTGTAGGTGAGTTTTTAATGCTGCCCTTCCCTTTTTATAGCTCTGTCTTGCAAGACCAGAGTACTGTGGTTTCCATTTAATCCCTTCTGAAATAATTGTCCAATTACACAATAATATGTTGCCAATATTTAATAAGTTTCACGTTTCAAAATAGACAAGGGAGTGGTGTTGAAGACACCTGCAATTGAGGGCATTGGTGGAGAAGAGAGAAAATGGAAAACACTTGTAGTGGTCAGTAAGAACTGCAGGAGGTAAAAATCCTCTTATTAAGGTTTAGGTTGCATCAGCTGATACAGTGTGAGGTCTAAACATCTCTTCTAATTTGCATTGTGTTAGAGAAAATTATTTGCCTTGAGGTCTGAGGTCTAAGCTTTGATGAGATGCAATGTATTAATCACAAGTTTCTGTTCTGTATTTCCAGAAGAATGGTGTCTCAAATGGAACTCACTACAAAAAAACTTTCATTGAGCACTTTGAACAGGCACCAATGTATGTTGCTGTTTTCACTTTTCTGGGTTTTGGAGTGGGAACAATATTTGGCTACCTGCGAGATTTTATGAGAGCCTGGGGACTAGAAAAACGTCACATTGCTGCAGAAAGAGAACAACAAAAGGTATGTATGGAAAAGACATCATGTATCCATGGCTGAGTTTTCCCCTACTTGCAAGTTATGTGCAGCAACCTACTGAATTAACAAGGCAAACAACTTTCATCTTACAGAAGATCACTGCATAGCAATGAGAGGAATGACACACGCTACAGAATAAACACCTATATGAATATGTCCATATATGAATGTAAAATCCTAATTTTCACACAGAGAGATGTTCAAAGAGTGTCAGAACACTCTCAACAAAATAGAATCTCAGTGTATTAGGTCAATCCACAGGAAAAGAAAACTCAGAAATACCTCATTGTTAAATATCTCATCTCTCCTAACCGCTTAAAAACCCAACTTTTCTTTGCCCCATGTGGCTATCCTTGTCCTTCATAGCAATAAGTAGTGCTAACATGTGTAATTCCTGACTTCTGTGTGTTGAGCTGCTGATCACAGAGCACTCAGCAATCACTGTCCCAGCTACAGAGTGAATGCAGCCTGAATTCTTGCAAGTCCTGACTTAGAGACTTTTTTTATCCCACACAGTTCAAGTGAAACTTACACCTCAGCAGGCTCAGTTGTGGTTTTAACTTTTAGATCTTTTATTGCTCCTCCTTATCTGTGCAGGTTGAACCATCATTTAAAGTAGTGCTTGCCATAATGGAGGAAAAATGCAAATAGTCTTACTGTTCCTCTTACAAATAAAATTCCCCAAATTATTTCCCATTTTTGGCTTCCTGAAGATGCATGTGCAACCTGATGAACTATCATGGTGCAGGTTTTTGTCAGCATTCTCATGGCATATCCTTTTCACTTCATGATTTGTCCATTTGTTGAGCTATTTTGACTCCAGACATGCCAGTTAAATCTTTTTGCCATCAACTATGGATTATAGAATCATAGAATAGTTAGGGTTGGAAAGGACCCCAAGATCATCCAGTTCCAACCCCCCTGCCATAAGCAGGGACACCTCACACTAAACCATGACACCCAAGGCTTCATCCAACCTGGCCTTGAACACTGCCACAAATGGAGCACTCACAACTTCCTTGGGCAACCCATTCCAGTGCCTCACCACCCTCACAGGAAAGAATTTCTTCCTTATATCCAATCTAAACCTCTCCTGTTTAAGTTTGAACCCATTACCCCTTGTCTTGTCACTACAGTCCCTAATGAAGAGTCCCTCCCCAGCATCCCTATAGGCCCCCTTCACATACTGGAAGGCTGCTATGAGGTCTCCATGCAGCCTTCTCTTCTCCAGCCTGAACAGTCCCAACTCGCTCAGCCTGTCTTCATATGAGAGATGCTCCAGTCCCCTGATCATCCTCGTGGCCTCCTCTGGACTTGTTCCAACAGCTCCGTGTCCTTTTTATGTTGGGGACACCAGAACTGCACCCAGTATTCCAAGTGTGTTCATTTAATTCTCCAGTCTTCCACATACGTAACTACGTACCATGTTATTTTGTCAATTTATTGTATCCAGTGTCTGATATGCCTATATTGCTGTTTCATATAAATCTTTGTTTAGATTCCATATCTTTCTTTTAATTTAATTTCTAAGTAAAATCCATAGATAGAAATTAATTGTCAACCAAGTCAGTTGTCTTAACTGGCTGTATAAATGTGCAGTCTAGGCCAATAATGCCCAGATCAATTACATTGGACTCGCTTTAACCCAATGTATCCAGTCTTTCATGAAATATAATGAGTTGTTTATCTTAGTTTTGCAGTCTGCTCCACACATAGCAAAGGAAGCATTTGGTTTCTCCCAGTGAAAGAATCATGAGTTCTTCAGTTTCTAGCTTTCCAAATGCTGAACTGGAGAATTAGGCCAACCTGTTAACCATTAAAAAGGGAAACAAAACCAACAACAACAGAATCAAAATAACCACCCCCTGAAAAAAAAACAACACTGTATTTCAAGGATTAAAGTAAGATATTTGCTGGTAGTTGTTGTTTGTGACATAGGAACATGTGGCTGTTAACAAAGCTCCGTTCACTAATGAATCTGTTTTTCCTTTTTAATGAGAATGACTTGGGTGCAGCAGCAGACGTTTTCCCAGCAACATAACCCTGTGCATGTTTTCAAACCAGGATTTTGTGCCACTTTATCAAGATTTTGAGAACTTTTACACCAGGAACCTCTATATGAGAATACGGGATAACTGGAATCGTCCAATTTGCAGTGTCCCAGGGCCACAGTTTGACCTCATGGAACGTGTTACAGATGATTACAACTGGACATTTAGGTGAGTCAGTTTATGCTGCAGCTGTCAGCCTCAGAAGAATCCTCCTGATGCATCTGCAAAGCACAGAATGTTGCATCCAAGCCCCTCATACCTAAATCCTCCACTAGTACACATTAGCATATATTTTCCTGAAATCACTACTGTGCTGACAGTCTGTCCCCTTTCTTCTGAATGTTGTTTGGAAATGCAGTATGGAAGGGACTGAAATCTATTTCAAATGGGGTTTTTTTGGCTGTGTTTAGCACAAGTACAACTGCTTATGCTTCATCAATAACTACAGGCCTTTAGTCAGAATATTACAACAGAATTTGTTTTATCATAGAATCACAGAATGGGTTGGAAAGGACCTTAAAATCACCTAGTTCCAACCCCCCTGCCACAGGCAGGTACACTTCCACTAGAGCAGGTTGTTCAAAGCCCTGTCCAACCTGGCCTTGAACACTGCCAGGAATGGGGCAGCCACAGCTTCCTTGGGAAGCCTGTTCCAGTGCCTCACTACTGTCACAGTAAAGTATTTCTTCCTTATAACTAACCTAAATTTCCTGTGTTTCAGTTTGAACCCATCACCCCTTGTCGTATCACCTCATTATAATGTAAATCATAATTTCCTGCAATGCTTATATGTTGCTTCTTACTTCCATAGTGAGTCTTTGGCAACAAGTTTTAAGCAGTTTGCAGCTTGAACTTTTCAGTGTCTCCCAACTGTTGCTGAATTAAATTGATATCGAAATTCACCACATAGACAATGTGTAGGTTGAGTGTATNTTGAACCCATCACCCCTTGTCGTATCACCTCATTATAATGTAAATCATAATTTCTTACAATGCTTATATGTTGCTTCTTACTTCCATAGTGAGTCTTTGGCAACAAGTTTTAAGCAGTTTGCAGCTTGAACTTTTCAGTGTCTCCCAACTGTTGCTGAATTAAATTGATATCGAAATTCACCACATAGACAATGTGTAGGTTGAGTGTATTTCAGCTGAGAATGTATCACAGTGTTTGCCACAACATTTTCTTCATCTTTAAATTCTGTGTGTGTGTGAACACTGATGACTCTGTAGAAGCCGTTGACAATTTGCTTGAAACAATAGTGTCTGTAAGTTATCCCTTAAATCAAGTTTTAGGTTTGATTGTTTATTCAGGTCCATAAAAGTCCTCTTTCACCCAGTACCAACAAATTGCCATCCACAGCTTAGAATCTAGAAAGCGTTCTGAGCAAGGAGCAATATTTAGTCAGGAATAGAGAAATGCTGGAAAAAAATTTTTGGGATGTTAAAGTAGGAGGATTATAAATTCCCAAATAGGAATTTGACAAAGAACAGAATTCAGTGGGAAAATTTGTGGGGTTTTGTTTCTTTTTTTTTGGGGGGGAGTTGGAGGGAAAGTTGCACTATTCTTTAAAATGTGCTTTGATTATAGGTTTACAGGAAGGATTATCAAGAATGTAATCAATATGGGTTCTTATAACTACCTCGGCTTTGCAGAAACGGATGTTAACGCTTTGAAAACTGTGACCATAGAGTTACAAAAATATGGGACAGGAATCTGCAGTACCAGACAGGAAATGGGTGAGTAAACAGCTAGATGGCCACCACAGCTTCTGTAACTATGTGCTTTTTCTTACAGATATCTGGAAGGAATTGGATACTTAGAGAATTTTAGTAGCATAAACAATTACTTGTTTCACTATTAAAAGGGATGCTGTGTTTTATTCATTATCACATAAGGAGCTTTTAGAAAGGAAACATGTTACTGACTCTTAGAAAAGCAAAACCAAATGTATCTCACAGAGGCCTGGGGTTTTTAATGATGGAAGTAAGAGACTTATTTTCTAAAACAAGTAAAATAAACATTGGGACTTTGAGAATTGTTCCAGGGCAAATTTAATTTCATCACATTTATATCAGTTACCACATACAGAGTGTTCTGATTAGTAAGATGTCCTTCCACATCATTTATTTTTTACTTAATTCCATGTTCTAAGAATATAGTGTAATGTTTTATGGGACATTAATAGGCACATCATATAAATTTCTGCTGTGCTTCTAATGCATAAATTCAGGAAAGTTCCATCTAACTTTTTTGTTATTGTATGTCCTTAATGGTTTGTCTGCTTTTTGGTTTGGAGACTGCATGTAGTGTTATCTTCGGTCGTATTTTTACACAAAGCCTTACATCCTAATGGTGCAACCAGCCTACATTCCAGAGAAAACAATTTTGATCCACAGAAATAAAAGGGGAAGTTCCTGTTCAGGCTTTATCTTTCATGGGAGCGATCAGTCAGAAATAGAAAATGTAGGCTTCCCAACATGGACAAGTATTTGAGACTATTTTTTCCCCTATTCCAGCAATTCTTCCATAAATCTTATGGAAAACTATTTTATTGTAATCTAAGTAATCCATGTCTTATTTCCAGACAAAAATAAGGCAAACCTTGTCATCCTCATCTTGTCATCACGGTTTGATTTGTCAATGATATATATGCAGGTGACACCACTCGGAGAGAGTTTCCAGATTGCCCCTACTTTCCTTTTGTAGGTGATCCATCTGGTGACTGCAGTATATTGTTTAACCTGAATTGCATGCTTGAAAGTGGTCACCATTACTAGTCATCTGAGGTACTGAAGGAACATTTCTCTGCATCTTTATCTCCCAGATTCTATTTTGTCCAACATTTCAGGTTGTTTTCTCTATATCAAAGATTATGTTCAGTGTTCCTGATTCTTTATCTCTGTGTAATTTTTCATGTGGAAGACTTGCATAACTTTGACTTATTATGAAAAAAAAAAAAAACAAGAACAAAAACAAAAAAAATTTTGAAAATATTGATTCTGTTTTCCAATATTGAAAATCTAGCCAGTTACCTTCACCTAGTTTGTTTTGAGAGCCAATGTATACAGATTTCTAGGACTAGCTCTTCATGTGAACTCCTGTGAAGTACTCAAAGTTATCTTAACAGGTTGGGCAAAGTTTTGGATTTATTCAAATTGTCTTCATAACAAATAGTCCCATGAAATTCTTTCAGACTATTCACAATGCAGAAATGGGCTACAATTAAAGAACACTGTGTAAGTCTTGCCAGTGTCTGTCTTTCAGGAAATGAATTTCGGAGAGCAGCTTTGACATCAAGAATTACTAAAATAGGAAAGCAAGGTGTTAAAGACCTGACTTAGATGGTGCAGAAGAGCAGTCATTGCATTTTCTCCCAGGGAGCTCACAGAGAGCCTGTGCTTGTGTATTCAGTGGAGTTTGCTCCACAGAGCAATTCTGGGCAATGGTTACTTCATTGGCTCTGGGTCTGTTGGAGCCTGTCTACCACCAAAAACTGTATAAACAGCAGAAGAAAAACAGTTTCTTACTAGTAGCAAGGATACTCTGTTTTCTTTTTGCTTTACCATTTTGTGCTGCTTCAGCTCTTTTTTTGGTTCATAGTTGAGAGATCTGAAAAATTCTATCTATAGTTAAACATTATATACACATATACATGCATGAAAGAGGTAGGGAAGAGTCTGTATGAAAGGTCTTACCTTTATGAATCATCATTTGCCATCTTCACCTTAGAAAAATAGAGCAGAATGGTTCTGATCATGAGCAAACAACATTTCAAAACCTTTATTGTTGTTGTGTGGCTGAGCTAAAGTGGTTTGGAGTAAAAAATGCAGTGAGCTGTAGGAGCCAAGGCTCTAAATTGCCTTTGGGGTCCTAATCCAAAAGAGAACTTGAACATATTTATAATTTCAAGCTAATTGACTTTGAAAGTACTGTTCTGCTTATCTGCATTCAAGTATCTGGCATGTTTGGGGTTCTACCCAGTTCTCTCTCAAAGCAGTAAGAGATGTCTCTTTTAGAGAAGGATCATTCCACTCCTTTGAGAAGATTTCAGAGAGAGTGGAAAACAAAGAAAGACATAAGAATAATGTGGGCAATGTTTGGAAGAGTACATTATGGTTAAACTGTCCTTTGAGGGCTTCTGCCAAAACTCCTTCTCTTATAACTGTGCTGACTGTGGAGTGGGTACAAAATGTTGTCGTATCAGAATGTTGTTGCAGGTAGTTTACTCTCAGAATAAGTTAATATGGCTGTTTTAACGTGATGGTTTATATCTTTACCAAACTGTGTTTCATTTAAGGAAACTTAGTGAAGCTAAATGATGCTAGATGTGAAACAGTTATTCTGCATTCCCAGAAAATTAACTTCAGACTGTGTGTAAACAGTGCAGAAATTAACTTCAGTGGGAACTGCAAAGCCCTGCTCATGCTTTCTCTGAAATAATGCATATGCCACTGCTACAGACATTCCTGTTCAAGCACAAAAGCATAGGAAACTGATTAAAACAGTGGCTGGTCTTCTTGGATTTGTCCTCCATAACAAGATTTAAGGCTTTTCACTCCATTTTTAATTCAACACTCTCTTAGAATTGTAGTAATAATAATAAATCAGTTTCTTTGCATAACAGTGTCATTTAAGACACATTCCTGAGGCTTCTGTGGGACTTTAATCTGAAAGAACAATATTTTCCCTTTTTTAAGATGAAGCTAACTATTATCCCTTTTGAGCATGATCTTGGAGTTATAAGTAGTAGTTCCATGAAAGCATTAGCTTATTGTCCAGTGGTCAGAAAGCAAGTCAAATACTAGAAATTATTAGGAAATGAATAGAAAGGCAGCCATAGAACCTCAGTATGCTATTGCATAAAGCTGTGGTTTGCTGTCATCTTGGGTACTCTATGCAGTTCTGGTCAAAACAATTTGGCAGAGCTGGAAAGAGTCAGAGAAGGGGCAACAAGTCCTTTGAACAGCTTTTGGGTGGAGAACTACTGAGCTGGCTGTCTTTAGGTGTCAGAAATGCCTGCAATCTGGTTCAAAAAGAGCCTAAAGGAGGAAATTATAGAAATCTTCAAAAATGCATGTGGCATAGAGGAGTGGTTAGGATGGCTGTTCATTGTCTCTTCCACTGGAAGATCTACAGGGCATTATATGAAGTTGGTAGAAAGTTTCCATCTAAATACAAGAGGCAAGTCTCCATGCTGAAGGCTACCAGGCCCAAGAAACTCATTACAAAGAAGGCTAAAGATACTAAAACTTCATACTTCTTTACATTCTAGGGAACACTGGCCACACACAGAGGAGAGATCATTGGTAGTTACTAGAAATACCAAAACCATTATCTGATTCGGGATGTCCTTATGCTGAAATTAGTTAGAAACCAAACTGCTGCTATATATGTTTTTATCCTGCATTCATTCTTCCCCAAACATGGGTAGAAGATCACTGTCAGATGAAGGATTATGGGCAAAAAGGATCTTTTTTTGTGGCATGGTTCACTTAATACTAGTTGTTTAGCATACTTTGTTATTAATAGTTTAGTATTAACTTATTACTTATATACCTATCACCACTGCTGTACCGTCATTAATACTGGACTCGTGGACTAACAAATCATCGTACGCATTTAGCTTGAATTAAGAACGTGCACATGCTTACAGCTTTACAAATTTGGGCAGTATTTACAACAGAGGTAGCATTTAAGGAACTTATGAAGCAGTAGCCTGGCTGTTTTCATGGTTCCAAGGACACTAAGATTAAAAAGACATTAAGGAAAGACATATAAAAGAGATTAAGAGTTGCACATATGCTTGGGGCATGTCTTCTAAGGGTAGTAGCTTGGATGAATGTGTGAAAGTGGTTGTCTGCATACAGTAAGCAGAAGGCAAAAGACACTTGTATCAAGGTCTGCTTAGAGGTGAAAGACTTTTCAGTTGTGTGGTACAAGGAATGGAAATAGACCCTTAAGGATATTGACAGCAAAAAGTTCTTCGTAAGTAAGATCCTTCAGAAAATTTTGCATTTTAATTTCTTTGCCTAATCATTGTAAGTGAAGAAACCAATGGGGACATGAAAAATCAGGAAGTTGTGTTTTCCAGGAATAAATATTGGATCTGAGACAATAGTTTTTAAATGTTGAAGGATTTAAGTAACTGGAAATTGTTCAAGTAAGTGGAGTATTTGGAACATTATGGTATTTCATGTAAACTATCCCCCCAAAAACCTCTATACTATGTTTTACTTATGTTTTATTAATTTTAATCTTCTGCTCAAAAAGTGTTATTTTTTTAGCTTAACAAAAATGTGAACAAATAGGAATTCAACTAAATTTGAAATGGCATCTGTTCCCTCTGTATGTTCCACAGGCAAATCAAAGTATTTTAATGGCTAGAGTGGGAGTTGGCTACTGT
The DNA here is from genome assembly GCA_002631895.1 of Agapornis roseicollis. Classification (NCBI taxonomy): domain Eukaryota; kingdom Metazoa; phylum Chordata; class Aves; order Psittaciformes; family Psittacidae; genus Agapornis; species Agapornis roseicollis. The sequence goes on from NDXB01001866.1 coordinate 16,574, forward strand.
TGGAGGCAGGATCACAAGCCTTTTGTCTGAGCCAATCCTGACATTCTTATGCATATAGTCAGCCTTTTCTAAGCAACCTAACTCAAAATTAGTAAGTGAGAAACATGCAGTTGATTATTTAACACTGCTTCCTGCTTGCTGATAGCAGACGATAACAAAATCAGTAAAGTTACACTTTTTTTAAGATAAGACAGATGATTATGCCCTGAATGCTTCTAGGCTTAGCACCACGGTGGTGATGGGACTGTCTCATGAACAGCTAGTAGCTCCAGTGCTCTATTTACCTAACTCACCATTACTCCTTATGGAGATGACATATGTGAGTAACAGGAGCAAATGTATCATTACCTCTATTTAAGCAGCCAAACAGGATTCCTGCCTTTTGAAATCCTTCTCCTGTGATTATGCCTTGGACCAAAAGACAAGATGGAGCCTGCACGGAACACTTGTGGGGTGATTCATTCTGGAGGGCATGGTTAGATCACCTTTTCACACACAGCTTACACTCAGAATAGAATCATAGAATAGTTAGGGTTAGAAAGGACCTTAAGATCATCTAGTTTCAACCCCCCTGCCATAAGCAGGGACACCTCACACTAAAGCATGGGTTTTGTATTTGTTTGAGGATTTTTTTTGTGTTTGATTGTGATCTGATTTCTAAAAACCAGATTTGAAAACTTCTGCCAATGTTTAAACACCAAAAATAGCTCCATTCACCTCTTTTCCTTCTCTTCGGTTCTAAGGCTATTTTCTACCAGTGTTTCAAGAAGGTAAAAATAGTTATTTGGCCATTCACTTTTAAACCACTTCAAAGCTTTAACTAGGGTCAGGACTCATTTTAAACTAATTGTAAACATAAATAAATGGTCCATTTTCAGTTAGGAGAGAGATAAGGAACTAAAGTTCCCATATTTTGCAGTTTCCAAGTAGGAGCTTAAGGAGAAATACAGCCACATAAATAAGAACTAGTGTGTATATATTTCATAATCCTGATTACTTTCTGATAGGGTATGGTATGAATTAAGAAACAATTCATGAGAAGAATTTTCCTCCTTTGTCATCTCCTACTAATATCATTTTCCTTTTGTGCCTACCCTCTCATAAATAACTGATCCAACTTAAGATCAAAGCATAAAGTTTGTTCCTGGTATTTTGCCATTGCAAAAGTATGCTTTGCAAAGGATGATTAAGCTCTGGACAGTCTGTCTTCTGGCAGGTGGAACTGAAAGCATCAGGAGTAACTAGGAGTTACAGGTGTGACCTGTTGAACACCTGAAATAACTCCAGTATATAATGCTATCTATGTGCATGCAAATATTTGGACACTTAATACATTGCTACTCCGGCTTTGGCATGAAGAGGCTGGATTTAAACTGTAAATTTTAGCCTTGTGTTTTTATAAAGGAAAAAAGCAAACGAATTTGGAAGATTTAAATTAAACTGGAAGTTTTGTTAAAATGAATCCACTCTTTTCTGAGAATCTGAAAATTACACAGGTACATTATTATATCTATGACACCTCCAGCATCTTTGTGGACTGAAAGCCCTATCAGCTGGTAGCAACATTAAGAAAGCTAGAGCATTCCAGTTCTTTCAGATGCTTCCTCAAAACCCACTTCTTTTAGGGTTCTTTTATGCACATCCAGCATTAAATGAGGCAACTACATAACATTACTGTGCGCTTCGCTCCCTCTGTCTTACCTGCATGTATTGTTCTATAAGTTTGGGCCTTGCTCTTGTAGTGGACTGTCTAGGACAGTGATACCACCTGCATCATCCACTCTTCTAGAATGATGTAAATGAATAATACACTTGCTATGCATTCTGTTTCTTCATCCTTCCAGTAATAACTCATTCAATCTTGCTTTTGTAAAAATATGTGTTTCAGAAATATTATTCTTTCATCTCTGACAAATATCTTACGACAGTGAATTTGTGTCCTTAAGTTTCAAATGTAGAAGGGAAGTTTAAGTGCTTTGTTCTCTTCCCCACCCTCCTAACCTGTGATAAATCCTCATTTTCATAGAGTAGTGGTTCTTATTCATGTTGGTGAGTCACATCAGTGATCTATAGGATTCCCAGTTCCTATTCATATGGGGAAGTGGCTTTATGGGAATCTGTTCTGTTCTTTTTTTCTCAATGACTTGTTGCTTATATCTGTTTACTCCTCCAGCTGTTGTTTAACTTGAAACAAGCAGGTATTTTCCTGTCTTCTTTGGGTGTCAGTATTCCAAACAAAAAATTCTATTACAGGATACTGTTGCCAGTGTTGTCTGTTTAACTAGCACATGTCATTAGCACGTAAGAACCTGAAAGACTCTGTTGGACAGATTACCTAGTGGCATAAACCACCTTGTCCAAGCTGGAAGCATCAAAGCTGATGATTTGTGTGGATCATGGGAAGTGCGTTTTTGAGCTTTATCTGTCTAACAGACTGACAGGGACTTTCAACCCAAGAGCATGGGTAAGCCTCTGAAAGCCTGTAAAAGCACAGTGTATTTCATGTTCCTTGTCCTAAGAATGCAGTGATAAGTTAGTGGAGGGAACTGAGTCATCAGATTTTGAAAAGGAGGGGATTTGCTTTGGAAATTGTGTGAATCTGTGGAAGTGGCTAACATTGTGAAAGTCCACTTTTGATAACATTTTTGATTTTACTTTCCATAACACCTATATGATTTTGAAACACCATAACCACTGCTGTACTTTATCCACTTCAACTGTTCAGCAGGAGGAATAGCTTTCAAAAGAAAATATTCCATTTGGAATGACTTTTAAAACAAAGTATTCCATTTGTATACCAAATGCAGGCAGCTTTCTCTTTTCTTTCTGTCTTAAATCTTTCCCAGTAAGATGGCATACATTATTGAGTTATATCCTCATTTCTCAGGTCAAACCAAGCTATAGTCAGCATGAAAATTAGAGCAGGTAGAGTGTGTGGAATAATCCTAAGGTCTGTGTATAGGACAAATATAGAAGCTATCTGTGTATCCAGTGCACTAATAAAAATATATAACTTTTCATTGTCTGGATCATGATGCTGATCTGAATTCAGCACAATACACAACATTTAAGGGTCATGATAACCTGACTTGACACTACTAAGTTTGCATTTAATGCAGCCTAGTGTAATTACTCCCTTTCTCATGTAGCTTGAGATATAGCAGCTTGTGTAAGTGGATCAAATTTGCTTCTGTTCTGGTAGTGCTGTTTATGCCTCTTGGGGTGGTTCTGTGACCAGTTGGGAATGCTGTTGAAAAAGCCTCATTCAAGCAGGGCATATCTGACCTTATGTTTCCTCCAGTGGAGCAAACTGATTTAATTGGTACAGTTTATACTGTGTCCAAGGATTGATCTGTACTAGAGAAACCTTCTAATAGGATTAAATAGTTACATTATTTATTAAATAAATATCTGTTTTTTACTTTAAACCTAGGAAAATGCAAGCTGATATGCTATATCAGCTGTACTCAGTGTGTATTGCTGTCATGAACCTCCCACTGTCAGTACTGATGCATACTGTACTGCTTCTGCAATACCTCAGATACCACCTACAATATTGCCATTGTAATCAAAGTAATCCAAAACTGAGGCTCATTTTGCAAATCCTTGTCATTCAGGTTTTGTACATTCCAATTTATATTCCAGGATTTATAGGAAATAGCAATATACAATAGCATCTACATTCACTGTTAGGATTAGTAAATAATAAGTAGGAATCAGTCACCTTCAGTCTCTCATTCTTCACCATCACAAAATCAATAAAAAATAGGTCCAAAATGTGCTGTTCCTTTCTGGTTCATTTAATAGATGCTTGGATAGGATAATCTGTAATGAGTCAGGCTTTTCTTGTTTGTAAAACCAGAAAACATGATGCAACCCCCAAAAGAAATTTAACTCCACCCCAGTAGTGCCAGATTTACCCCTGGAAGAGTCAGGGAAAATTTTCTCATGCCTCAAAATGCCTGCCTTGCAAAGCACACACTGCTTGTTTCTCATGTTTTCACAAACACCTTTCTAATTCAAGTTGTGACCATAGTGCAGTTGGCTTCAAGCTTCCATTTCAGATTTCATCTTCTCTTTGTGCCGATAGCCCCTAGCAGCAAAATAACATCTGCAGGGACAGCTGACCATGCTGGAACCCTCGTCTGTCAATGAGTGCTGCAATCAGGTTGCAGATTAACTGGGCCCAAAATGCAAAATAATGCAGATCCAACCATAGAAATACAGCTCGAGACCTCCTAAGTTTACAAGTTCAGACATAGATTCTCATACCTCCAGTGAGCAGCTCAACTCTGAAACACTATGTGGGTTTGTATTTTACGGAGCTTGGCTACTAAGCTGTGGCTATGTGCCAAACCAGCACTTACCCTGGTGTATCTTGGGCTTTATAAATGCAAAAAGTAGCCTTCATCAAATAGGTTCATGCAGAGTCAACTCACATTCACTGGAGGTTCTGCAGAGCCACATTTTCTGTGTCATGTTAACCAATTTAGAGCACAAAGCCAGAGACCATCTATCCCATGCGATACAAGAAGTGAAGAGACACTCTTGAAGCCCTGCTGGAGTTAGCTGAGGTCTAGCAGAACCGAAGCAGATTCTGTAGAACATCATGTCACCATTGTTCTTCACTGTTTATGTAATCCAGGTTTTCTCCAGAAGCCACATGATCCTTGCTCCTTATCTCCATGGTTTGCAGGCAGTTACCTTCATGCATGATATTTTTCACATTCTTTTTCCAAAAGAATGTCATTCTTGCTTTGGATATTTAGTGGGAACAGATAATGAAAACATTACCTCACTGTAACCACCTGAGCTAGTGCTACTGCTGAATCTGCACTGCTGCTGTTGTTATTTGATTTTATTTTATGAGCTTTTCTCCATGACAGAGGTAAGATCATCTTCCTGACTCATCGTTCTTGTTGACACGCTCTAGTCAATCTTCTGCTTTCTCCATTCATCTGTCCTTTATCCATCACAGTGAACACAGATTTCTTGTTCCCATCAATTTTAATTCACTTTGCTTATATTATTGTGACATCAGTTTGTGCAGCCAGGTGATGTGAGGCATTCACTCTCCTAATTTTTTAATTCTGTTCTCTGCTTACAGCCTTCTTTATAGGGAAAGTGCTCTGTCAGAATCCAAAGGCTACTCTCTTTTCTTCCCCCCAGATCACCCTGTAAGAGTTCCTTCTGGTTTGGTACCTGCAATGCACAGCCAGGCAATCAAAGACTAGAGACCTGGCAAGTTGAGATGATTCATTACTGTTCAAAATTATTTATTGCCTCAATCTCTTAACACCACTCTTACATTTATCACCATCTGTATTTTGTCATCCTCTATTGTGAGCTGGGTGGGAAAGATACTCCTTTTGTTGGATAGCTGGAGCACCTTATTTGTTTATAGACTCCAAACACTAATATTAGGTAAGCAACATTCAATAAGGAAGGTTCTCTAGTATTGCCTCATTATTTGTGTTTAACTGTGGAAAGGCACTGGAGCAGGTTACCCAGTGGCTGTGGCTGCCTTATTCCCGGCCAAGTTGGATGGGTCTTTGAGCAACCTGGTCTAGTCCTGCCCATGGCAGGGGTTTTGGAACTAGATAATCTTTAATCTTTGGTCCCATTCAACTCAAACCGTTCTGTGATTCTATGATTTTATACATATACCCCGGCACCCAAGAAGCAACAGAAGAATTTTGTTGTCATCAGCTTTTGATTTCACATGCAGAGAGAACTCAGGAGTGCCCAAGATGTTTGTCCCACTTTCCCTATAAAAAGGAAGGTATTTTTGTCCTCACTGCAAAGGTGAGAAGAAGGCAAAAAATTACTCCTCAGAGTAAAGGAAACTTTTTCCCAAGGCAACTGCTTTGCTACCTTCACAGCAACAGTATTTCATAGCATTAGTTATAGCTGGTTTGCATCCTTGTTTTTTCTTGCATTATACCACAAATTAACCACAAGTTACAAATGGATAACCTTCATTAGAACTTAATGTCATATAGCTTAGTGGCATATTTCAAGCTGGTTCTTTTGTATGTTTTATGTCCTTAGAATTAATAACTTTCACAGCTTAATGAGCTTTATGATTCCCTGTCCTTATTTCTGCAGGCACCCTAGACAAACATGTAGAACTAGAGAAACTTGTGGCCAAGTTCCTTGGTGTGGAAGACGCTATGGTGTTTGGGATGGGCTTTGCAACTAACTCAATGAATATTCCAGCCCTTGTTGGAAAGGTGAGTACTTCCTTAAGGAACGCATAGAACAATAGTTTATGAATTGTTGTAACAACTGTTGCAGTATTCCAGGCATGCATGAAGTGCAAAGGCTTGATCGAGGAACAAAGCTTGATATCAGGAGTGCATGAGTCATAAGGCTGATGACCTTGTGAACATTAATATGCTCCTTTATCATTTTTTCTAGTTCTGGGTGTTGTTATCAGACATATCTAACAACTGTCTAAGGATTAGTGATATGATTCGTTAGCTCTTCTTAGTGAAGTTGCTTCTCCTTAAAAAGTAAGCAAATGTTGCATCCCATGTCTCAGGTGTTGTAGGATGAAGCATTTGAACTACTTGCAGAGATATTGCACAGCTAGCTGTGGTGAAAGATGAGGATTAAGGTATTCTTTACAACACTTTCAGAAAACAGAAAGCACAGTATTTAGCATTCCTGGTGAACATGTCTCCAGCTAGCCTTGCAAAGAGAGTTAGCAGCAAATTCAAGCCTTAAGTTGAATTCTAGAACTACAGAATGGTTTGGTTTGGTTTGGTTTGGCTTGGAAGGGGCCTTAAAGCTCATCCAGTTCCACCCCTCTGCAATGGACAGGGACACCTTCCACTAGATCAGTTTGCTCCAAGCCCTGTCCAACCTGGCCTTGAACACTGCCAGGGATGGGGCAGCCACAGCTTCTCTGGGCACCCTGTGCCAGTGCCTCAGCACCCTCACAGGGAAGAATTCTTCCTAATACCTAACCTAAATTTCTCCCCTGTCAGTTGAAAACCATTCCTGCTTGTTCTGTTACTGCATGTCCTTGCAAAAAGTCCCTATCCAGATTTCTTGTAGAACTCCTTAAGGTACTGGAAGACTGTTATAAGGTCTCTCCAGAGCCTTCTCCAGGCTCTCTCAAGCCTGTCTTCACAGGAGGGGTGCTCTCCTATGTTGTGACTGTATGACAAAAGTTGGGTTCTTAATTGGTGTTGAAGGGACTTCATCTCCAGTTTGGGGTGTCTAACACAATGGCATGAAAATCCATAACTGTGTTGATCACAACTCTTGACATAATAAGAAGATACACTTGGTTGTCAGCCAGGAGAGTGGATAAGCTCCTCTTCAGTTCACACAAGTGTGAAACAGTATGAAGTGTGTCATGCAAGTGAGAAACAATTTCTCTCTTTTTGGTCAAGACAGAATGAACTCACTCTGTGTGCTTCAGAAGCATTGTCATAGAGGTGAAGTCACTTCTTCACTCATTATTGAAGACAAATCCAGCTTTTGCAAGAGATTTCTAAAGTACATGTAGACAAGGGTTGAGTAGGGAGAACTGTTTCAGCTGCTCACAACATGAATTCAGATCTGCAATGGTGCTGGAGAAGTTGTCCAGCAATTTCAAAGGGAACAGATACAGAGAATTAATAAATGTAAATGTATAATACTGCAGACTACATCACAGCATAAGATATTTGTCCCTCACTTGGCCATAAACCAAGTTTGTCTCACTTAGTTGGCCTCATATGGAGACTCAGGCCTCTGTCAGAGTTGAGGTAGTTAGATATATCTGGCATAAATAAAGGTATTAATATATGTATTATATGGAACATAACTACAACAATTTAGTATGTATTAAAATTATAAAGTATTATGATATATATTTTTTTTTCATGTATATGTAATAGCCTGTGTTGGGGAGACCTGTTCCTAAATTTTTATCTATAATTAAGCCTTGCAGTTGCATTTTCTTGTCAAGATGTGTATCATCTTAGTGATAGTTCTGAATACCAGTCTTTAAGCAGATTTCTATATCTCAACCTAGGAATAATCTGTGTTTCCAACACAAGTATTTACTTAGTGTTGTATTGACCTTTGAGTCATGAAACCACACCACAAGATGTGCAATAGAAAGATGAGCTAAATTAGGGTTCCATCTTGAACTTCAACTGTGAATCCTGTCTTCTATTAATATAATATACAAATCTATTTATTCAGCATTTCTATTTTAGTTTCTAAAAACAAAACGAGTTTTCAAGAGGGTTAATTAATGAAAAACTCACTACTGGTGAACTGTATATGCATCTAACAGAGGAGGACTGCCTGGTGCCTAGGCTCCACTCACGTCTTAATGGAGGTGGGATTTATGAGGCATCTGTTGGTCCTGATCTCAAACTTGCAGCCCAAAGTGCTGATGTCAGTTCAGCCTCAGTATTACTCCTCCTTCAATTACTGTCATGCAGTCTTTATATATGGGGTGGTGACTGCCTTTTCCTTGCAACACAAAGACTGTACATAGGTGGTAGAGGAAGCAACATAGCTTGGTTTTACTATAAACCGATCAAACTCTACTAGGGTTATTCACTACTTTCCAGTTACAGGGAATATTTGTACCCTTTGCACCAGCTGAGAATCTTATCCCACATTTTCTGCCTACCTTTGCAGTGCATCCTGGCAACTTCAGAAAAGTGTCAGAAAATCTTCTTAACATTTTATACTTACAACTTAATTGGTGCAATGTTATATCTCAGACATGGGTATATGCTATGCACGCCTGTCAACAGCCTCCGAGTTCATGCAGATGCTTATTGTACTCCTTCTCCACAGGGCTGCCTCATTTTAAGTGATGAGTTGAACCACACTTCTCTCGTTCTTGGTGCGAGGCTTTCAGGTGCTACTATTAGAATCTTCAAGCATAATAGTGAGTATTGAAGTTGGGGATATTTAGAGACAGAGCTGTTTACACCTCAAAGGCAGAATGCTTCCTTTGAATGCTTGCTTTGCTGTCAGTTCCCAGATAATACTTCTGTCCAGGCAGAGGGATTAACTGTTTGATATTATGAGTGATTTCTAATGGGAAAAAATTAATAGTGTAATACCATAATTGTTATTGTGCATGATTTAGGTCATCAGGTTGGACCTGAATTTCAAAATCCAGAGTCTTAATCTCGTTGCTCTCTTTTGACGTGCTGAATGTCAGTGTGCTGTCATAAAGGCTTTACCCTTATAGTCACTGTAGTCAAAATAGTATAAACATACTTACAAAATGATAGTCCATATTTCCTGACTGTTTCCACCAGATTCAGTGCAACCTCACATTAATTACATTATTGCATTAATGTGGCATTACATTGAAATGGGTACCCTGAGTTACCAGGGGGCTATTCCAAAGGTGCAGATAGTTATATCAAGAACATAGAATCATAGAATAGTTAGGGTTGGGAAGGACCTTAAGATCATCTAGTTCCAACCCCCTGCCATAAGCAGGGACACCTCACACTAAACCATGCCATGCAAGGCTTTGTCCAACCTGGCCTTGAACACTGCCAGGGATGAGGCATTCGCAACTTCCCTGGGCAACCCAAATGCTCTTTTGAGTACAGTTTAGTATAGAAAACACACAGTAACTTTTAATCATGTAATTACCTTATAAAATACTCATTCTTTTCAATTTTTGTTTAGTAAATGCTGTAAATTACTGTCAGAGACATTGTGACAGGCTTTGATGACAAGAACTTGTTCATTTCCCTTATTCCCCCATTGCAATTCCCCTTTCCATCTGCACTGTGCCACCAGGTAGTTCTTGCAACAGAGGTTAAGAAGCTAGAAAAGTGGTAAGGAATGAGAAAAGAGGTCTGATCACTTTTGTTAATAGCTAATACAGTCCCTTCTCTTTATTAAGTGTTGTGTTCAGCCCCGAAGTGAGGAAAAATGAATTATGCATATGCTATAAAAGCCCTAAGGGTCTGTTGGAACGAAAAGCGCATTATAATTATAAGGTGTTATAATTAATGTCTATTCATAATTTGGGCAAGAAGCAATTTCTGAAGATCATTCTAGAATTAAGGATCATCTGAACCTGAGTGTTTTCACAGAAGTAATTATTTATAGATTAGCCTGTAGCATACCCCAACATGTTGTACTTCCACAAATCTGAATATGCTAGGCCAGGTTGTTATACCAGTCTTCCCTCAACAATTCCTTCGTTCAGTGCTTTATCCCATTCAAACTTAGGTTTGCATCACATCTTGTAGATGACCTCTACTCAAATCCAAATACCCTCACAGCCTCTCCACCCATATATGCTGCGTGCAGCCCAACTGGCTTGTGTCACTTCCCACAGCATTTCAGAGGACATTCCAGTTTGAGGAGTGTATTACTTTCAGCTGCTAGGGAAGCAGTGAAGACATCTTGGACCTGTCATTCTTGCTTTAAGGAATTTGGTCTGTAAACATCCCAAATATTTCATTCCGCTCCTAAGAACCTGATACCTAACCAGCCTCTGCTTGCGTTTGTAAGAAATTAAAGCTGATACTCTTTAGAATAATGTGTGAACCTAAAAATATAGTGACCTGTCCAAAAAGCATTATTCCAGCACTGGAAAATATAGACAGTCTTTTCAAAGGTCTCAGCAAATATCAGTGGAAGCCCATCCAGATTGCTTTGGAAAAAACTCCTTGCTTTCTAGATTAAAGATCTGTTTTGCCAAAGTGAATCTTGTACACCATTTCTAAGACATCATTTTAACTTATTTCCAAATGAAACCTTGGAAATTTGTGCAGATACTGTTTGGATTTTGAGTATCACCTTTTGTCATCGCAATTTTGTAGGCCCTAAGTCTTAACCTATGTTGCCTTTAGAGGGCACTTCATGTGAAGGAGCCTCACACACTCATGCTTTTTCAGCCAACCATGAGCCTCTCAGTATGTTAGTTCCCTGATTAGAATATTCTTTCTAGTATTTTCTTAATCATATCTATAAGTTTGACATCACCAACAGCTTTTAAAATCACATGTGCAGTAATTTATGTGTGTGCCTTTGCTTTGGAGAAAACAGGATGTTTACTGGGGTAGTATAATAATGGAAAGTGTAATTCAGCAGGATTGCCTTTGTTGGGTGCAAGTCAGTACAGCAGATTAACAAAGCACACACATAACCAAAACTAGCTTATGTTGGGAGGGTTCTTTTCAGTTAGGCAGGTGCTTGTTTGTTTTGTTAGATCTGAGCTGTGCTGCTTTTGATCCCAGATTATTTTTCATGCTTATGTGTGGATTTATAGCATATATACAGGCATGCACATGCATGCCCAGATTGTCAGAGTATATTAATGTTGACATTGTCATGCTTATGAACAGGGAGAAGCCATTATCTATATCATAGTGCTTGATGCAAAAGAAAGGTTCCTAATGCTGCATTGGCCCTGTGGATGAATAAAAAACTTTGCACCTGGAGTTACTTCTTAAGAGCTTTAATAGGGATAAATTTCAGCATCAGGTAGTAATATCTTACTTTTTAATATCCTCCTCTGTATTCTAGTAAAACCAAGTAATATCCTCTGCTTCTTCTTTCCAAGGACAGGAGATTGATATATGTAATTTCACATAAGGAAATCAATGACTTTTTAAAGGGCTTGGCCCTGGGCATAGACTGGAGGATGTTACTGTTGTCAGCGGCTTGGCTAGGGCCCTTTGATGAGCAGCTGGAACAATTCTCCAACAAGGTGCAGAAAAAAAGAATGAATCTGAGTCCTATCCCAAAGAGGATTAGGGCTTACTGGGCATTTCATTCTTACTTGCATGTACAGAGCCAAATTGTGTGCTGCCACGTGTTGGCTCATCTCCTTTGGAGCTGTGCCAGGTTATACACACATACTGTTTGACTCGGTATTGTCCTACACTAAAGAGAATAGAAGAGATGCTGGGTGGTACCACTATTAGTGCCTGAGACATGCTTTCTGTGCAGCAGAATTGAAATAAATTCAAATCAGGCAGCAGATTTTGAAGTTATCTTTCAGCTTTCAAAATGCAGCTTAAGAAAGCAGGTTTTTGTCTATGCTCCTTGTTGCTTACATCAGGTTCTTTTGAAATGCTGTGTAATACCCCTGGTAAAACAGCTTAGAACATATTTACTTTGGCTGCAACTTCTTTGGTTGCACCATCTGAGAAGAGCTGCTGGGAGAAGGGTGAAGTGTGAATATTTAGAGTGGAATCATAAAACCATAGAATGGCTTGCTTTGGAAAAGACCTTAAGATCATCTAGTTCCAACCCCCTGCCATGGGCAGGGGCACCTCACACTAGACCATGTCATCCAAGGCTGACCATGTCGTCCAAACTGACCTTGAACCTTTCCAGGGATGGAGTATTTACCGCTTCTTTGGGCAGCCTGTTCCAGTGCCTCACCACCCTCACAGGAAAGAATTTCTTCCTTACATCCAATCTAAACTTCCCCTGTTTAAGTTTGAACCCGTTACCCCTTGTCCTGTCACTACAGTTCCTAATGAAGAGTCCCTCCCCAGCATCCCTATAGGCTCCCTTCAGATACTGGAAGGCTGCTATGAGGTCTCCACACAGCCTTCTCTTCTGCAGGCTGAACAGTCCCAACTCTCTCAGCCTGTCTTCATACAGGAGATGCTCCAGTACCCTGATCGTCCTTGTGGCCTCCTCTGGACTTGTTCCAACAGCTCCATGTCCTTTTTATGTTGAGGACACCAGAACTGCACACAATGCTCCAGGTGAGGTCTCACAAGAGCAGAGTAGAAGGGCAGGATCACCTCCTTGGACCTGCTGGTCACGCTGCTTTGGATGTGGCCCAGGATACAGTTGCTTTCTGGGCTGCAAGTGCACACTGCAGTCGGCTCATGTTCATGTTCTCATCGAATAGCACCCCCAAGTCTTTCTCTGCAGGGCTGCTCTGAATCTCTTCTCCACCCAGCCTGTAGCTGTGCAGTTATAAATGGTTAATTGTTATTTGCAGTTATTTGTTGCAGTTATAAATTGTTATCAAAATGAGGAGGATTAGTGATACAACAATTTTGTGAAGCAATGATACATTTTTTTGATTCAGCTACTTCCTGAATGTTATAGAAATGACATGCACAAGTGTGTGCTCGCAACCTCCCTTTCTAACAAACTTGGAATCATAAATCTCTTTCCCATCCCTTTTTTTCCTGTGTTATGGAAAAAATATTTTTATCAGAGAGATTACAGGAAACTTCATTCTATGATAAAAATATTTCACAGAAAAGAGAGTAAAACTTCCCATTTCAAACTTGCTACTGATGCACATCCATCTTTCAAGGGCTATGCTGCAAAGTCTTAGGTCATTGTGTAAAACTGTGTTATTTTATCTCAAAGCATATAGTCTGTAATACTGGATCTATTTGTAGTTACTCAGAAGGAAATAAGTATGCTTTTATTAGTAATAAGTATTTCATTAGTAAACCAAGAAGTAATCTCTACCTGTTACCTTAATTGGGTGTAATGTAATTCTTATTCTTAACAAAAGTTAATGAAGTTCTACTTCAATATGTGGGTAGCTGTCCTTGTACTGCACTTTCCACAATATATCTGAATAGTTTTGCTAGAACAGACAAAATTGCTATATCTCTGTGCCTCTCCCATGTAAAATAAAAGGCATCTGGATGTTTCTTTTCTTTGACAAAAACATTGCCTAGGTGTATGGGATGGTTTTCAAGCTTTAAGGTTAAGAATAGAACAAAAATGTATTGTGGACCTATAAGTCCATGTTTATTTGGTCGTAGGAATGTGCCCTGCATCTTGCCTGCCACTGAACAATCCCTTCCTTGTAAACAGAAAGGAATTTACTGTCTTGGGCTGAGAGAAATGCATAGGCACACCTATAGATGAGAGAAATTAGTAAAATGAAATTAGATGAAATTAGAGATGAAATTAGAGAAATTAGATGACAGAAACCTACCTATGTGAGAGAAATTAGAAAGAATACTCAATTTTTGCCCTTCCTCTGTGTTTTCATTAGCACTATTTCTAGTCTTCACCCTGCACTAGTCACACCAGTATGCCATAGGGTATTTCAGCTTTAAGGGACTTCTTCTGTTTCAGGGACTTTTCTGGATGCTAGCAGCAAACCTCTGATCCCTGGAGCCTCTGCTCTGAGAAATGGATGTAGAGCCACCCAAAATGTATGTAGTAGTGGTTTTAGTGGGCTAAAATCATTCTGCCATGCCCAAAAAGCATTTGCCTATTGTCTGCCCTGTTGTGGTGTGGACACCATTCAAGTTACCATTTCCCAAGCAGCGATTTGTTTGGGAAGCTAGAAAAGAAATGCATTTCAAGTGTAGAAATGCAGCCAGCAGCATGGTCCAAAAGCTAGTATGTAGTGGAAGGAAGGTTGGAGGCTACAGTATCTCCCTGTCTGCGGCAGCAGTGGCCTGGCCTTGGTTCATTTTGTTCTCAAAGGTCTCTAATGTTACCCTTACCAGTTCTGGGCACCCCATGTAACCAGTATGGGGGTCCTTTGGCTATATGAGGGTTACACTTTTGGATGTTTTCATTTCCTGGCAAATGAAGAGACTGACTTATCACTTTTTCTTTATTATTTCTAAGACATTCTTCTATTAATAGCCTATATTTTATAGCACTTTTTTTTTTCAGAACCTCTGACCTTTACCTTGGTTAAATATTAGCCAAAATCCCTTGACCCTTCCAATAAAACTTGAAAAGCAAAACTAAATAGCTAACCATTAATCAGCTCATGATTTTATCAAGGCTTTTCTGACATAGCAGTTCTGGGTCTTATACTGGTATCAGAGGAAAGAGTGGTTTTTGTTCAAACAATGGGAAGTTAAGTTTGTTACTAACTACATCCAAACAAATTCTATTCATATCAGTCTGTATAAGAAGATGCTGTATAAGACTTAGGATTTGTTTATTCTTTCTAATTCTACTACATTTTTCCCATATAGCATCAAGCAACTCAATGGCAGTCACATTATCAGGTTTAGAATTGCAATTGCATGAGCAGAATGTGGGAATGTCATGACTACACATTGATATCAGGACACGTGGAAAAAAATACCCAGTTCTCATCGTTGGAAAGGCACTTTAACATGCAATCAGAACAAGCGATCATATGGGGAGGGCAGGCAATTGCAAGGCACAACCAAGCTTCTTGGGTAGATGAAAATCTGGCCTCTAATCTGTTGCTTGAATCCACATCTGAAATGGGAATCACAGTAGTGTGTTCCTAGCTCCTTCTTACGCACCTTGTCAGAGCGTTGTGAAAGTAGTAAGGGGAGTTTGAGGTTCTCAGAAATCTGGTGGTTGATGACAGAAGTGCGTCATTCAGCTGTGAGCTGTTCAGGTTTCCATACAAAATATGGTTTCCTGCTTGGGCAACAGTTGTGAATTTATGTTAATCCAAGTCTGGCATTTCTCAGGCTACTCAGTCAGATTAATGCTTTGGAGCTCAAATGTGTTTGCTATGAGGACACACATGAGAAAACAGCTACCTGAAGGAGCTGTAGTTAGCACTAAAAGAACTTTAGGGCAGAAGGTGCTCACCTTTCAGTGCAAATATGTTCTCTAGCACAAAAAAGAACTAAAAAAGAGAAAACAGAAGTGGAAAGCTCTAAGTGCATGCCTTTAACAAGAAAGCAAATAAAATAGGGAGGGAACAGAAGAGATAAAAGAACAGGTTAAAGTCAGTAAAAAACCTCTTTGGTTGCCAAAACCAGGGTTTGCAGGGGCTTAGTTAGAAGATGATTCCTCAATTTTTTTATTTTTACTTTTGAAAGATGGACGTGCCCCTGGAATTTAAGAAGGAAGGGCAGTTTTATAGCTATTACAGAGCACGATGAAAGGCACATTACCCAGTAAGGTTTTGTCCTCCTTGAAGCCTCTGGCCACTATCAGAGACAAGATTATTGCACCAGATAGGTGGACCGCAGCCTAATCCAGTTTGGCATGTATTTCCCTGTGACACATGCAGACGCTGCCACAGAGAGGAGACTGGTATATCCTGCTCTGAGCATGCTGTGTCTGCATTTGCCCTCTCTGATTTGAGAAAGCCATGTGTCTGACTTGCCAAGTGTGAACAGGAAGCTTTCCTGGGTGAGTGCCCTTTGCTTTTACAGAGATACGTATTTACTGAGGGGCAGGGAGGGGAGTCTCAGACTGTTCGTGTGGCTGCAGTAATCACCGCTCCCACCACGCTATTCCAAACAAAGATATTCAAAGATGGGATTTCAGGGAAATGACTCTAAAGAAGATCTTGCTGCTCAGAGCTGTGCCAGCAGTCAGGGACTTTTCAAAGATCAGTTTGCACTAGAATGAAAACCACCCTCTACAGTCCTACAGTTACTGATTAGAGCAACAAAACCCATGCAGTTGCTTTAGGGATCTGCAAGGAGGAACGGCATTGGAGCTAGCTGCACGAGACATCATGAAAGGACAGTGACCAGGAAAGGTACCAAAAGGGGAACAACAAAAGAGGAGGAGGCAGCAGATGCTGTAACAGATGCAGTGCAGCAGGGAATAGGTGGTGGCAAGGGAGGTGGAGGGACTGGGAGCCACAGAGTCTGCCTGAATGTGAATGAAAGTGCAAAATGGGAGAAACTAAAAATGAGAGTGGCAAGCACAAGGCAAAGGAAACAGGAATGTGATAAGGGCAGTAGTAGCCTGTTTAATTAAAAAGGATTCAGCTGACATCATGCAGGATATTTCCATCCCACACAGAGGAATGGTGATGACATCCCCAGCATTACAATGTAAGGATGAGGGGTGGAGACGCCCTGCCTCCTTGTGAGGAGGCACTGAGTGTGCCTGAGAGAGGGCAGGGGCCTCTCCAGGAGCTTGGAGTCCCACCTGCACTGGAGGCAGCATGACACATGGCTGCCTGTCCGGGTCCAGGCTCATTCTACCCACTGGCATTTTGAGTTGTTGGCATTTGTGTTGAAGTAACTCTGAAGGATCCCAACAAAGGATTATGCAAGTCTGTTCAATTCTGGAAAACCTGAGACCCACTGTCCCCACACAGCAAACTTTATCTTCCATGTCTATGCAATATGTCATAGGGAGAAGGCAAAAAGTAAGGCAAGGAGAGATTTGATTGTGCTTTGACTAATTAATCAAGTGAAATTCTTAATACCACCTTCTGGACTGGTGAACGGTTATTAGCCATTACCACTGAAAAGCCTAGGCTCTGATGGTCAAACAAGGAAGGACAGTTATTATGCCCATAACTGGTTATGCAAGATGGACTCGTGCAATTCATCATCTCACTGTCCCAGTGGTTCACTATATTTCATGTGCAAATAATTTGATATCCAAAAGTCATCTGGGGTTGCATGGTTTTTCCTGGCATTCAGTATATCCTACTTTCTGGAAAGTCTAAGCACAAGCACATAGAGCACACTGCATCTTCACTTTGAGTAACAGAAGCAGACTTTTTTGGGGAAAGATTAAAGTTAACAGATTTTCTCTTCATCCAAATTTCCCCTTTCCAAATGAGGGATTACAAACACAAAGGTCAGTAAAGTTCCTTTGCGCCAAAACAAGTTATGTGTTAACTGTTACAGGCCTGAGAAAGGGTCACACATACATGCTCTTCAGAATGAGACATCAAAGCCAAAGTGGGATAGCCCTGTTCCTGCAAACAGACATGTCCTTAGCCTGTACTCCAGCAGCATTATGTCATGTATAAAGTCAGGCAAGCACATTCCTTGGGGAGGTTCTAACCTATCAGCAGTCTCACACTCCACACCAGTTTGTACAGAGGAGCTATTCACATCCATGCATTTTTTAAACAGCTCTATGAAACAGTTTATATGCATTTCACTTCTGCCTACCATCTCCTCTTTCCTCCTGTTTTTTGCATGTGGACACCCACATGTTAAAAGAACTGAATCTTGAAGCCCTGCTTTTAGCTTAGAGGGCTGAGCAGACTGACTTTCCTAAAGTCTAGAACCAGTCTGGACTGACATGTAGGTAGAATACTGAATCTAAAGACCCTGCGTGATTCAGAGGAGGGTTTCAAAGGTTCCAAAACGATTTGGATGGCAATGACTTCAGTAGAGAAACAATTCAGTGGAGAAAAGGGAATGCCCAATGAGCTACTGAGTGAGCTTTCTGTCATCCTGAGGAATCCTTTAATGCTCCAAGCTCAAAAGGATTTATGAGTATTATCTACTCCAAACAAAAGAGAAGGTGAGCAGCTCTCTTCCATGAAATATGCACATGCTGCAAATGCTCAGCTGTGTTATAATTGCCTCTTTTAAAGCACGAAGGATCTTTTATTTCCTTGGTTGCCATCTAGTGGAAACTCTGCTGTCTGCATTGCATTACACAGCGTTTCCATCTCGGAGCTCATTTTGCTGCACAGATGATGGCACCATTGAAATGGTCAATTTGTCATTCATGTTTTGTGCTGTCTAAATTAAAGCAAGGTCTTGCTAGGTCAAGAGTTTACGCAGCAAGTAGCAGAATACAACACGTATTCTTGAGAAACTGATGTTTCACTGACCACTATATGGTACTAGCAAGAGGTGAGATATCAGGATAGAAAGGCTCAGGTCATAGATTATTCATGATGGGCAGTTACTGTGCAAATGGCCTGGTGCCAGCTAGGTGGAAACCAAATTACACATCAGGATTAATATATCTCAGGTGTATTTTCTTCACTTGGGACAACTGTATTTAACAGCTTAATGTTGTATTGTTTGAGATTATAACTGCATTGTGTTGCTGGAACAATGGGGTTATAAAAGGAAAAAATGCTATTGATTTTCTCAACCCACAACTTGAGTTACTTGTGCTGTTCCTTGGGGTATCACGAGTCTCTGTAAGATGTTCTTTGAAAACATTGTGAAATGACAATTCCAGTTCCTGAAAAGTACCAGAATAATCCGTTTTGGAGAGTGTTCATTCAGGTGGAGACACCACGGTGCTGCTTAGATTCCTGTGATGTTTTTTCCTGCGTCTTTCATGTCTTTCCTTCAAGAATTTTATTAGACTGCACACACACAGTCCTTGGGAAAGCAGCTAAGTTTCCAGCATTGTTACAGGCCTCCTTATATTGAAGTCCTGCCAGTGCCAAGCATTTTGGCACTCAATTAATGTACTCACAACATGTGCTTGTATCCACTTGTCTCTCCCTTTCTCATCAGCAATAATTCACTCAATTTCCTTCCTGAGAAGGACAAGATTTCTCTTGCTGCCATCCTGATGTGCTTCATGTAGCATGATTCAAACCTTGCTGAAGCAATGCATGTTATTCAGGGGAGCCAGTGGTGATGTTGGAAAGCAAACAAAAACTCACTATTCGGAAGCCTTGAGACATTATGAGTATCAGCAGCTCATACAGAGAACTGCTGGCAATTAGCCTCAGTACTGAAGGAAAATGGTTCCCTTTTATCTTTAAGTAAAAATGTATGCCAATAATTTCTAGAAGTTTCCCAGATAAGCTGCATAACTGAAAGCTTTTTGTGACTGTCCTTGTCACTAAATTGCTGTCAGGGAAATTACATCAATTGTTAGATCTTGCCTATTAATAAAGGAAACTTACCTTTAGGACACGTTTTTTAATGTCGTCTTTTTCTGCATAGGAAAACAACACTGCTCAGGAGAAAATCAGAAGTTCTGGAGAAAAAGCTTTGTTAATGGTTTTCCTTCTTTCTTTTTCTTCTTTTGAAATAAAGATATGCAGAGCCTTGAGAAGCTGCTGAGGGATGCAATAATATATGGGCAGCCTCGAAGCCACCGAGCATGGAGAAAAATTATCATCCTCGTGGAGGGCATTTACAGGTATATTTGTGCTTTAGAAACGTGAGTACTTGTTATCATGTATGATGATAGAATGATGTATTGAGTGAAGTGAACTTTGACTCTGAGAGAAATCTTAATGACAGTGGACGTTAAAACAACATTCTGTGATCTTATAAATACGTTGATTTCCATTACAACAGTCTGAGCCCTGGATCCTGCAGCTCCAGATAGATCCTGTGTATTCTTCTGAATGATGGTTTAGCAAATCGCCATGGAGTGGGAGGTGTACTGTGATAGCAATACAGGCCATCAGCTGGTGTATGTTGTCACAGCTGTGATAAAACCCATGGAGCTGTAGTAGGTGAGGAGTTTTGTTAAGTGAGTAAGCTGATTTTTCTAGAGTTGTTTGTTGTGCACAGGCAGATCAAAAGACAGCTACTCAGAATTAATTAAGTTCTGCATGCCCAGTTCTTAACCAGCTTTTGGAATCTAAAAACTCAAGCTGAACATAGGCCAAGTGATATCAGCACCTTTCTATAATTAGTGTCGGCTCTAATGGACTTGCAGTTTAACAGGAAAAACAATTAAAAGATTGGCTTTCAAGGAATTATCTAGCCCCAGTCCCTGGAGGAATTGAATGAGAGAAGTGCCGTTGATAACCCATCAGATAATATAATCATCAATAATATCATGTAATTGTAGAGCATCCTAAGTCAGATAGCTCCAGTTAACTAGTGTGGTGTATCTTACACCCAATCAGAAAGACAAACCATCACTAGAGTTGGGCAGCAAAGCAGAGGCACCAGCCAGTCTCGCCATCCTGGAATTCATCCTGGCAATCACTCAAGGCAGGCTTCTGGAGAGGCAGCCATGGGGCTGGTGGATGGCATGGAGCAAGAATCTCTGGTGGACAAGGAGCTGGAATTGGAAGAAGTAGAGATCATGAAGAGGTGGGAAGGACTGAAGAAGCAGGGATCTGGACAATGAGAGGGTTTGCAGAGATCTAGGCAAGGATACTGTGGCAATGGCAAGAGGTGGGGAGCAGGAGAAGGATGGTTTGCGAAGTAGTGACATCTGCACCAGAGAAAAGGAACCAGAACGATTCATTCACAGGATGTGACATGGTTTATGAAAGCAATATTAAACTTTGTATGTAAGGATCGTGTCAAGTGTTGCTGAAATACAGCTGGTCTGGATGGGCAGTGGTTTATGCCATTTTATTGAGAAGTGCTAGCACAGTTGAGCTGATTAGCTTTTTTCATAAGGAATCCCACTACAGTCTCTTGTCATCACAACTTCATTGTTCTCAGTGCTTTCTTTTCACTTAACATTTTCCATCTGCAAAGAGAGCAAATCAGTCCTTATCTAAACACCTGTCACTCAGAGCTGAAACAGGTCAGCAGCACATCAGCTGATCCAAAGCAGGCTGAACGTCTCCTTTCAACCAGAATAAACAGAGCAAAACTGCAAATAAACATAGCTTGGCACTACTAAAGGAAAACTCAGATTTAAGGACTTTGATCATGCAGAAATTAAGTGGACCACCAACATTTTACTGACAAATGTTCCCATCAGTCACACGGCCTGCAGAAAATGCTCCAGCTGCTGAGGTTCACTCACTTTTAAACCCTTTACCCTGGATATTGACCACTAGGGAGCAAGAACATAGACTGTTGACACAGAAGCATAGATCAGTCTGAGCACTGGGAGAAACCTACTGTCAGATATTTGCAACTATAATAATTATAACTGTATTTCAAGGCCAGGTAGGACAGAGTCTTTGGTGACATGGTCTAGTGTGTGGTGTCCCTGCCCATGGCAGGGGGGTTGGAACTAGGTGATCTTAAGGTCCTTTCCAGTCCTAACTATTCTATGATTTTATAATTTCTAGATGCATATTTGATATGGAGTTTCCTTTTCCTCTCTAGTTTTGCAGTTCATTTTCAAAGATTTCATTCTCAAAAGTTCTAAGATGGAACACAAAATAAAAACATGTTAAATCCCTGAGAACCTCACTAAAACTGAACCATGAAGCTCCTTCAGCCCCATAAGGGCTAAATAATAAGACCCCTCATGCCCTGAGTGTCTATGCTTGTAAAAGGCATGAACTAAAAGAAAAACAAAGCTCAGGTCTCCAATAGTCTCCCATTGTAAACTGGCCCTAGCAGTAGCTAGGTTGGTCGGTTGGTTGGTTGGTTGTTTTCATAGTCTAAGCAGATCACAAGTCGAAGGTTGTGGTTTAGTTGCAAAGCAAGTCTGCTCTGACTGGAGGGAGAACACCACCACACCCCACCGTGCTGCGTCCTGGCATCACTGCCAACCCAAGATGCACGCAGCTGATCTTTTTGCTTATAGCGTTACTGGCAAAAGGCTTAGGCCATGCAGTCTAATTCAACAAGTAGCTAATAACATTTTATATGTGAAAGAAAATATTATAAATACTCTCTTTTTTCTTTATGTCTGCATGTTCTTTCTTTTCATGGCCCGTGAGTTTTCAAAGAGACTAAAATTTTCCAACCCCACACTGGCTAACGCTATTTTCCTTCAAGATTTGCCAGATGCCGAATTAACATCCATCCAGAGGGTTTAAGAGGAGGCAGAGTGTTGTTAATATATGCTTCTTACAATAGTTAATCCTACTTTCTTTGTTGTTTTTTTTTTTCCTTAAGGGGCTTAAGTTATGCTTCAGAGACAACTAATACAGAAGTGAAATAAGTTGGTCAGAGCTATTCTCCAAGTTAAAATACCTTGGACTTGCAAGAATGGCTTGGCAAATTTTGTCAGAAATGCTTTTTTCCAGAGATGCAGAAAAAGCATTAAACTTTATTTTTTTCCTTCTTTAAAAAATATATTACTATATGGGACACCATGGTCTTAGTATGATGAAGTTGATGGTATGGAAAAAGAAATTGCCTTCTGTTTCAATTAGGAGTATGTGAAAGCGTTTACACTGTGCATAAGCCTGAACTTACCAGCTGGCAGAATTTGAAAAGGGTCGTTGTTAGCCAACATGAGCAGTTTTGGACATCAGGTTTGTGTTTGAAATCAAAAGCTGCAGGTTTTGCTTGGTTGCAACCAAAGGCAGAATTGGCCGCTTGACTTGGGAAGCACTCAAGCTACATACCAAATAAATAGTAATATGTTTGTTTGCCTTTTAATGTTTCTATTATCTTAAAACCAAAAAAGTTATCAGGAGTAATTGTAACTACTAGTGAAAGCTGGTTCTTAACTTGGACTACCCTAGGAGCAAATATATTCTATTTGCATTCCAAGCTGAGAGAGATCATCTAGCTATCAATCTTCAGCATAAAAAGCATGAACAAGTTTTGGCAATGTCCATGGCACAAGTTAAAATGACTTGCAAAACCATATTTCTATTATTTAAATTTCCAATTAATGTTTTCCTTGAATTCTACCATTTCCAGTTCAGGATTAATCAGTTACTGTGTTCTGATACAGTTACATGTATATTTAGCTAGGAGTCAGATAGGCCAAGGCAGGAGTTATGGGGCACCAGAAACTGATCAAAACCAATTGTTTTTCATTTGGTTTTTCCCTGCTTTTAATTTAATTTGGGTATTTTTCCTTCCAGCTAAGAAAATAGCTCTCTGATAAGTTAGATTTTGTCCAGTGCCTGTTCACGTGCATTAGAGGTTCCTTGGGATTTAATACCATAGGAAATTTATCAGGGTTATTTTTTATTTCCTGAGATTAAGTGACTGGACTTCCAGAAAAGAATGGAGTAACATTTAATGTCTTTGGCCAGAAACCAGCATTAAAGGTTAGCATTTCTATCGTTTCAGTGTATGGGCTTATATTTGGGAGCAGGATTGGAAGGTTTCCTTACAACTATTGCCCTGAACTACAAAACAGAGATTGCTCTATGAATGTGCAAGGTTTATGTAAGAAAACAATACCAAAAGTAAATGTTAGCATGGAATGCATACATCCTGGGAGTAACAAGTCAGGAAAGGAAGGATTTTCCCAATTAGAAACTAGCCTGAAAGGGGAACAGATAGGGTTTTTAAACGTTGAAAAGACAGTGGTGCTATAGGACATGTTTAGAGGCATTAAGTGATGCAATTATGAAAGATAATGGGTTGAATACCAGTAAATTATTTTCCTGAGAGAACAAAAAATTATCTGTGGTACCACAGTAGGATGTAGAAAACTTTTCCCCAAGAAGTTTCAAAAGAAACTGGACAAAACCCATCCACATCCTATTGGGAGCAAGCCTATGTTCCAAGCAAAGAGACCAGCACAGGTGCACGCCTCCTGTCTCTCACAGCACCTGGCTCCACAATTCATCAGGAGGAATCTCAGTGGTTTGGTAGGGTTTGAATCAAGCTTCAGAACTCAGTGATGCCAGAATTTTGGATTACCTCCTCACATCCAGAAGTAGATTCAAACTAAGTGTGTATTGAAGCAAGCTTTTGAGCCTGCCCACCAAACAAGGGAGATGAGGGTCAGCTACAGTTTAGTTTTACATCCCTGCCACCAAGCTACAAGACAGGACAGAATAACACATAGTGAGAACATCTGGCCTGGGCAGAGCCACTTTATATTCATCTACATCCACCTTTTTTGATGTGCCCTGTGTGCTTTAGCAGATCTGGAAACAGATCAATAGTTTTGTAAAAGTGACACAACCAAACTGAGACAGAACAATTGCAGTTCACTGCTGGTTCTCTGGTTTAAACTCAGTTGATATCAATATTTACTGAAGGATCCAGTAAACTTTCCATTTGGGCTACCCAAGGGGTTATGTGAAGCAAGCTTTATCTTGGAGCATTTCTAAACAGAGCGGTATTCGTATCACAAACCATCTACCAGGGTCAAAAGAGAGACCAAGAACAGAGCAGGCAGCAGAATTGCTCTCATCTCTGCCATCAGAAGGGCTGAGGCCTGTTTGAATGGCAGCACAGAAAACTTACACAAAATCAACAGGGCTTTATCTACTCTATGGACACTTCAAGGCTATGTTAGGATCTCTGTCAACTATTGTAACATTTGTGTCAGCTAGCATCTTTCAAGAGCAGTAAATCAACACTGAAACAGAATACAAGTGCTTTCTTTTGCTAAATAGTTTGGAGTTCAAAGAGAATTCTCCTTCTCACATGAGAAAGAAATGTTTCTCTGAATTCTCGTAATGGTTGAATCTTTCACCAGCCATGTACCAGCTCTGTGTATTCTGGGATTCAGCAACAACACAAATATGCAGCAAATCGAGCTCTGTGCTTTTAATTTACTATTTTCACTCTTTTTTAAGATAAATGATCTCTCCCATCTGAATCTCCATGACCCACTAAGCTTAATGACATCCATGTAAATGTGGAAAAAACTGCTGTTGTCCTTCTCTGACAAGTACTACTGGAAGGTAGAGGGTGGGATACCTATTCACTCCCCTCTGTAGGGATGCTCCATGATACCCCTATCACTCTGGCATTATAGCCAACCTATAGGCTGACCAGACACAGATGAAAGCTGCCATCTCCAGCAAACACGCTGCTGCCCAAGCACACCACTGGCTCAGGATCATTTTTAGCTGACTAAGCTTTGACTCTGGGCTACGTGAGGACATGGAGCTGTTGGAACAAGTCCAGAGGAGGCCACGAGGATGATCAGGGGACTGGAGCATCTCCCATATGAAGACAGGCTGAGAAAGTTGGGGCTGTTCAGCCTGCAGAAGAGAAGGCTGTGTGGAGACCTCAGAGCAGCTTTCCAGTATCTGAAGGGGGCTATAGGGATGCTGGGGAGGGACTCTTCATTAGGGACTGTAGTGACAGGACAAGGGGTAATGGGTTCAAACTTAAACAGGAGAGGTTTAGATTGGATCTAAGGAAGAAATTCTTTCCTGTGAGGGTGGTGAGGCACTGGAATGGGTTGCCCAAGGAAGTTGTGAGTGCTCCATTTGTGACAGTGTTCAAGGCCAGGTTAGATGAAGCCTTGGGTGTCATGGTTTAGTGTGAGGTGTCCCTGCTTATGGCAGGGGGGTTGGAACTGGATGATCTTGGGGTCCTTTCCAACCCTAACTATTCTATGATTTTATGATTCTATGTGAGGACTGTGGGCTCTGCCTTTGTATTAATTAGGAAAATAGCTGTAGTGCTCATGTTGCTTCTCACACAGCTGCCACCTGGGAAAAGTGAGAAAGACCAGTCTTCAGAAGCTTGCAGCACAAGCCCACCCTCCTTTACTGAAAGAGGCCATGGTGCCAGTGTACAGCTCCGGAGCTGCCTCTTTGTATGGCTGGGCAAGAAAAAAGGGCAACATTTGCTGACAGTCATCAGACAGTCAAAAACA
This sequence comes from Agapornis roseicollis, assembly GCA_002631895.1. NCBI lineage: Eukaryota > Metazoa > Chordata > Aves > Psittaciformes > Psittacidae > Agapornis > Agapornis roseicollis. Next base: position 42,602 of record NDXB01001866.1, read on the forward strand.
TGCCTCCAGGCACACACAGTCAGGCTCTCTGAACCTCCCAATATGAACAGCACAGGCAACCCTTGTCCATGGCTGCTCCCCCATGCTGTTCTATCAGATAAATGGAGACTCGTCTACAGGCAGGTCTCCTTCAAAACTGAAGACCAAGCTGTTCCCAAGTGGACTCAGAAGACCAAAGGATGAAGAAGGACTAAAATTGGCAAAGGTTTCCTAAGTGCTAGAGGAACATCCTGCTCCCTTTCTGGTACGAAATTTCCAGCTGCATAGTGTAGCTTAGAGTGGCAATAAAACAATCTGTGAAAGCCATTGGCCTGCGATCTAAAAATTGCCAAGAAGTTTTGTTGGTTGCACTGTTCTTCTCTACAACTTGGGAACAAACTCGATGTTTCTGCTTTCTCTTGTAGCATTTGCAATTGGATAGGCTTTTAGCCGCAAGCCTTAGCCATGAAGCACTGGTTTTCCTGGCACACAGTGCACTCATTTTGTGTTTGATAGGAAGTATTTAGCATTTAAAGACCTGCTCACTAGAGCTAGTGGAAGAGAACATGTTTAACTCATTATGAAATGAATACTAAGTGCATCAGAGCATATCCAAGCATAGCTGTAGTCATCTCACAAAGGCTTTCAAGACATAATAGTCTACACAGCGACACTATTGATACTTCATTTTATGGGATTACAGTGTATTTCTCATTTATGTCCCTGGGTTTCATTTTGCTGTACACCTCTTCTGTGCTTTCTAATTTACGGATGTGATTGCCAACAATACAAAAGATTTATCACTTTTTCTTATTTCTACAAATCTCAATACACCATTAGTGCAAGTTCAGATTATTTCCTATTTTTGCACGGCTGTAAAAAAAGTAAAAGGGAAAAGAAAGAAAACATTTTTCTTTTTGAATATTAGGCAGCAGGCTACATCTCCTAAAAAGCATATATTAGGAGGAACAATTGGCAAGAGTGGATTTGAGCTCCCTTATCTAATCCCTGATTCTGCCCACTCTGAAGACTGCTTACAGTTGTAGCATATTCCCTGGGTTTCAGGTGGCCCATCTCTTCTATATGTTAGACCCAACTCCTCTGCACCAAAGTAATTTGCTCTAGAGCTGTTACCCCCAAATATTACCACAGTAGCTGATGATGAAGTAAGCAAGGGCAGGACCAAATTACAGGGGTTCCGTATAGCTCATTACAATATTTGTCTGGTAATGAATTGCAGTGCTTCTTTGGGTGAGTATCTCCCCCTTGTTTTATACCTTTCCTTCTCTTTTGTGAAATGCTGAAAATTTGCAGATGTTCAACGTCTTTTTGACTGATGTTGATTGTTTGAATTCTAAAACTCACCTGCAGATGGGAAAGCGTTGCAACTTTTCTTTGAACTGCAAATACAAACTGAGGTTCCAGAACACCTTTTTTGGACTATGGCAGTTAATGACCATCTTTTCTGGTGGTATCTTTAAGAGAAATTACATGATTTGTTGTTCATCCATAATTCTCTTCATCCACAGCATGGAAGGGTCCATCGTGCGCCTGCCAGAGATAGTCTCCTTAAAGAAGAAATACAAAGCCTACCTCTACTTGGACGAAGCTCACAGCATTGGTGCAGTGGGAGCAACGGGCCGAGGAGTTGTGGAGTACTTCGGTATGAATCCTGATGATGTTGATGTATTAATGGGAACGTTCACAAAGAGCTTTGGCGCAGCTGGAGGATACATAGCTGGCAAAAAGGTAAAAGGAAAACGCATTTTAACATCAGGGAGGGAAAGGGGGAAGCATCTTTTTATATGTATGATGTATTCCATTTCATTTTCTTATTATGTATCATATATTTCATTATCTTTTTGCACAGGCTGCTTTACAGGAGTACTATTCTAAATTTAGTACCATTTTTGTCTGGATCCCAAGTGCGCATCAGTTAGACTTTCTTATTTTTGTCTCATATTCATATTATGTAATTTGCTTGGATCGGGTATTTCTGTGCCATCCTCATGATTGTTGTTTGTCTTGGAAATGTTTAGACACGTTGTGGTTGGCTAAATATCCTTCACTACATTAATTTGCATGCAGATTGCTCATTACTTTGTTTCACATTTGTAAACAGTGTGTGGAGCAACACAGAGAGATTAAAGCCACAGCTTCATCCACTGATAATAAAAATCCTAAACAGTTGTGGATTGTCATAGTTGCATTTTTTAGAAGGATGGAGAGAGAGGGTTACTGAGGGCCTTTTGCAATAGTAAAATCCGTATCCTCAGTTGCTCTGCATACATTAACAAAACAACCTCTTGCCAACAACAGATGTCAACAAAAAGTAGAGCACTGGGGGTGTACAAGAAGAGAAAACATAATCAGCAACATTGTGAAATGTCATCAGCTTTGTTGCTTGACAGAGATATCAAGTGGTTGCTGATTATTTACCCTTTTCATACCCTGCTGAATGTATTTCTTAAGTAGTTTGCTGAATGAGTAGGAAGCCTGTTTAAACAGCCCATATGGTTGTTGTCAGGATAACATCAGTAAGCATAGCACTTGAGTAGAATAAAAGAGCTATAAGAAAGTATAAAGTGTATGTTTCTTACTGTCTTTTTTGGTTTTGCCCATGGAAAACTTAAAACAGGCTATCATGATACATCAAGAATCAATCTTCTTTGTTTCTTTTACTTCTTGAATCTGTAACTGAGGGTTTTACTCTCACCAAAGACTATGTGACTAATGTAGCTGGAAATTACAGAAAGCACACACCAGTGAAAAGCAGCCTAAAGTACTTAATCATCTAATCCTTGGCAGTTTTCTTAAATGAAAGTGGGTCACTCTTTTCACGCCTGTGTGTGTCACTAAGCTTTGCCTCACATTTCAAGGCCTTAGTGGCAGCTGCTCACCCAACAAGATTAGCACTCCTACATTTATTTTTGCAGCCAAAAACTCAGTGTGGCAGTATTTATTCTGCATCAGCTAGAGCAAGGAAGCCTTGTCAGCTGTTTGATCAAGCCCTTAGTATTACAGTTGCAATATAGCAATGCATAACCTGTATAATATTAGGTAAGTCTTTATCCGTAGCATTGGAGTTACTGCATAGACTCACAGCTTTTTTGGAAATAATTTATGTTAGTCTTTAGGGTCTTTTTCTGGTGATATTTTTTATCAAAGCCAGTTTTCATTCAAGCCTCCTCCTTTCTCACTAACTTGCATTCAGCTTATAGTGGTTTAACTGTTACTCTGGTATTTTGTATTAGGAGGTATAAGCTGTCACAATAATGGTGGTCTTAATCAAGGGCTCAATTCCTATAGTGTCCCTTGATTCAGGACAGTGCTGTAGATGTACCTACATTATGGCAATGCTTTTTCTAGGAGCACAGATTGTGCTCTTAGTTATACAAGGAAATGTTAAAGCAATTGTACCAACTCTAAGATGACTGCCCCTGCCACACTGATGGAAAGTTTCCATTGAAAGAAATTTACATGCTAATAGCCAGAGATAGATCCCAGTAAGTTTGCTTTCCTGTCTTGTGGCAGAGGAGCTACACTGATGTCATGCAGGCTTTCCTTCATTCCCAGAGACAAACCAAGCAGTATTTTAAGTGCAGCTGTTCATTGACCTTTAAATGATTTTGGCTCCTTTATAATAAGTCTTAGCACAGAAGTAAACATTATTCTACTCCAGACTTTTGTTTCAGCTGTAATTAACCCACTTACATGGGAAAGTATTTGCACCTGCCTGGTGTTTCTTCAGGCCATGAAGTAACAGTAGCGGCCAAGAAAGCAAACCAATAACTGGTGAAACATCCTTTTCCTTTCACATGTTCTCGCTCTGGCAGTAGTTAAGAGGGAGATCTGCTGTTTGACCAGCTCAAAGCTCATTCATGCTTTGTTTTGCTTGTGTAAGGACCTTGTGGACTTTTTACGAACTCATTCTCACAGTGCTGTGTACGCCACATCTATGTGTCCACCTGTAGCAGAGCAAATCATCAGGGCAATGAAATGCCTCATGGGACAGGATGGAACAACACAAGGTAAGCCACCTTCTTTAACTTCATTGACTGCTGCTGTGTAGAGCATCTGCTGTGTAGAGGCACACACAAAATGTCATGCAGCTGCATAGTACGGTAATACAATGCAAAGGCAGTAATACTTACTGTAAGATTAATATCCAAATGATCATATTTCTAAGCACTGTCAGCTCTCTTTTTCCATACTCATTCACATAACAGCAGGAACTGAAATATTCCGGACTTCTGGCTCCATAGTTGCCAGCCAAATCTGCACCAACAAATAGAAGTACACAAATTGCCCTTGGAGTAGATTGACTGCGTTTGCAGGAGGGGTTCATAAGAGCATGCTTTCATTTATGGGTTAGATGCTGCTAGCTTAGCTTCTTTGTAAGCATGAACCTTCAAAATGGCAAGCAACTCAAGCATGGGGCAGAATTTCAAAGCAGGTATTGTATGATAAAATAATACTATGAGAAGATGATTGTAATAATCCCTGCCTCACTCCTGAAGCTAGTGCTGAAGTACATTTTGTCCCAGAATAGTTGACTACTTGGTGTATTAGGTTTATCTGTATTGCCCTCCCGAAGCCACAGATGCAGCTAACCATCCAGTCTTCTGTGTAACATGCTTTCTACACAGCAAACAACTAAACAGCTATGCGACAGATCTATCTGCTGCTGTTTCAGAGTGATACTGCTGTGTGTTCAGTGTTCTAGGACTTAAATCCCAACTCAGAAAAAAGCTGGTGTTTTGTGCAGTCTTTGTCAGGAAAGCTTAAGAATTGTGTGATTGTGTAACATGCAGTGGGAGATACGGATTCTGAGTTGCAATCTCATTTCTACTGGTGCAGCAGCACTGTGCTATGCTGTTCTATCTTACCTCCTGTAGGAGTAACAGAGGAATTCTGTATTAGTGATGATTGATGTGGCTAGGGTAACATTGGGGATGGAAGGGCAAAAAGGCTATATGAGAGCAGGTAAGATGCTTCTGTGCACTATTCTGTTGCAGTGCCCTAGAGGGCAGCTTCAAACCGTGATAGACACGAAGCTATAAAGATGTTTATCACAGCCCTTCAGCGAGGCCAGAATTTACAAGACCCCAGTGTACAAAAGGAGGGATAGAGAATCCAGTCCCAGTGCCAAATTCTGCCGAGTGCAATAACAAAGTGCAGCAGAACTCCAGTGCAATTTGTAAACAACAAGGTCATGATCATAAAAAAAATTGTCATTTTGGCAGAGAAGTCAGTGTTACAGCTGTTTCCAGCTCGGAATTCGAAAGGTCAGGGTTGAGTGTGCTGATGTCTACATCCTGTTCAATCTGAGAGCAGCTCTGACATGTTTCTTCTACCTTGGGGACTAAGCCTGCAGCCTGTCCTGCTGTGCTGCTCGCTGCGCCAGCTGTAAGAGATGCTTGCCGTCAGAGGGCGGTCTCGGTCTTACACTGATCCTGCCCAGGAGTTAAGACACTTGAGGCTCTCAGAGATGCTGCATGTAAAGTATTAAACATGCAGAGCATTTCCAAACTTTCAAAGCCTCTTAAAAACTGATCTTCATCTAGCGTGATTATGCATGCAGTTCAGTGCAGGCTAATAGGAGAACTTGGTTCAAGATGGAGCCTTTTAAGATGTGCGTGTCTGACTGTCTTAGGGCTAAGACTTTGCAGCATTTTCTCTTCCAGAAGCATTGTTTAATGACACAGTGTTTGTATTTCTGCACAAAATAAGTGCTTATTAAGTCTTCCACAAATCCTTTATGAAATAAATTAGTGTTCTGTTATTTTTTAAGGATTTGCCTTGTAATACAAAATGCAAATAAACAGAAAAACAAACGAATAAATCATATATCACAACTTAGAGCATTGCACAAAGGCTAGGAAACTGGCTATGATGTGTAAAAATGTTTCTTGCCCTTCCGAGCCAGACTCATTATTTTAGTCTATTGGGTTTGCTTTCATGTGGGCCTCCCTTCGTTAGGCTGTCTTGTGGACTACAAAAAAACCCCACAACCCAAAACACAGGAAAAAATGTTGTGCTGGACCACACTACAGTGCTGCTTTGGCATCAGAGAGAGGAAGGTGGTGGCTTAAAAACGAGGGGGGAACAGAAGAGAGAGAGCACTGTCTCTTCTTAGATATTTTTGTTTCCAAGGACAACAGCAGCTTTGGCTGAGTCCTTTCGGTCCACTCTCATAGGAAGTGGTGAATCCTGCATGTGAGCCATCATGCTATACAACAAGAGCTGTATAGCAGAGACACCTAGCAGAGGACTTGCAAGTGAACCAGAATTGCCCCAGGGTGGTATTGCACTCTTGTCCTCTGGAGGCTTGTTCAGTTGATAAAAGGAGTTTATTTTGCCATCTATTTCAAATGGCAACCTCTTCCTTAAGGATGATTTGGGGAATCCTTTATAAGGAGATGTTCACTGACAGCTTGTCCTCTGGAGGGCATTTCCAAAGGGCAAAAAAAAATCCTACTGGGAATGTTTTGGAAAAGAATGAAATTAGAGTTCACTAAAAAGTTCCATGTTAACTGGAGGGTGCTTCTCAAAAAGAGTGTGAAATAATGGGATGACAAATCTGTTAACCCAGCATGTTCTTACATCTGAATTTCATGACTGAGTCCTTTGTAGAGTAACAGAAAACTAAGAGAAGGAAGACTGATTTGGTCATCTAAACTGCTGTTCTGAAAACTCTCTATTCTATATTTTTTAGCACTTCACACAGCCTTCTCTTCTATTTTCACAGATATCATGCTTTTACATTCCCTTCAGTTTCTTAATACTTATTCAAAACTAACTTGTTAAGCAGCTGATCTAGAAAAGAGTAGCGTAGGTGGAATTATAGAGTAGGCAATGCCAGAGGCCAGAAATGCAACAATAGTGCTTGTGTTTATCCTAGTGTGTATCTAAATGCTTGATCTCCTATATTTGCTTCCTTTATTTTCAATTACTAAGAATATGGTTCTTTGGAAAAGGAATCAGGGATTTTCAGGACAGAATCAGTATTCTGGAGGCATGACTGCAGGATATGAATAGATGTTTATGGACACAGGGAGTACAGTTTCATTACAAGGAATAAGTTAGCACTTTAAATATAATTCTATGAAACCTAAACTGTTTAGGTAGAAATTATCCAGAGCAGGTGTCTGTTTCAGGCTACAATTTTCTCATATAGCAGAAAAGTGTCAGCCCTTCCATGGAAGAAGGCTGGATATGCACATAGGGGTTTGATAATCTAGGGGGAAAAAAGGCAGGGAGGAAAACCCAATTCTTAACAAAATCCTTTTTTCCTAAAGATCTTTGGTTTCTCCAGGCTTAGGGTGGAAGATTTTGACTGTGGCAGTCAAATTTGTAATTTTTGCCATGTCTATGAATTGCCATCTGAGTCTTGTGATGGGGAGGGACTCTTCATTAGGGACTGTAGTGATAGGGCAAGGGGTAATGGATTAAAACTTAAGCAGGGGAAGTTTAGATTGGATATAAGGAAGAAATTCTTTACTGTGAGGGTGGTGAGGCACTGAAGTGGGTTGCCCAAGAAAGTTGTGAATGCTCCATTCCTGGCAGTGTTCAAGGCCAGGTTGGACAGAGCCTTGGGTGTCATGGTTTAGTGTGAGGTGTCCCTGCTTATGGCAGGAGGGTTGGAACTGGATGACCTTAAGGTCCTTTCCAACTCTAACTATTCTATGATTCTATGACCCTATGTTTCAAATATCAAAAAAATTTCTGTTTGAAATATATACTGACAAATCTGAAGGTGCACTGAGTGAAGGAGCGCATTCCAGCTCAGTTTGGAGGGGCAAAAGCAGAACATCCACCATCTGGAGCCTAGGCAGAAGAGTGGGGCCCTGAGCACTTCCATCAGTTCTGCACTGTCAGGTACTTAGGGAGGTGAATTAGGTTGATTAAAGAGAGAAGACACTCTGACAAGCACAACAGGGATAACAAGTGGGTGATAAGGATGGAGACTAGGACCAAAATGAGGTGCTGAGAAGACAGTCTGGAGACACTTCGAAGAAAAAGGGCTTTGTGTGGGGAAGGAGAGGAAGAAGGACAAATGTGCCTATAAGAAACTGTAGGAAACACACAACCCTCCAACCCAGTGCTAGTACCTGAGACACTCCTTGCTCATCTCCGCTGTGGAAGGGTCCCAGCAAGATGTGTGCTTGCCTTCATTTGCCCTAGGAGACCCCAGTGTGGACGGGGATGTTGTCATTTTGAAAGCCTTGCACTGACAGAAGTAAAAAGATACAGGAAAGACATTGTGTCTCGCACAAAAACCATCTATAAAGGTACGGGCATGTCTATTTGTGATAGTTGTGAGAATTAATGTCATGATACTGTGACTAGAAAGATACTGCAGAGCCCACAGACAGCTATTACGGTTTTCTTCTTTTGCCATGTTTTCTGCTGTGACTTGAGAAAATGAAGCATCTCCCATACGAAGACAGGCTGAGAGAGTTGGGGCTGTTCAGCCTGCAGAAGAGAAGGCTGCGTGGAGACCTCAGAGCAGCCTTCCAGTATCTGAAGGGGGCTATAGGGATGTTGGGGAGGGACTCTTCATTAGGAACTGTAGTGACAGGACAAGGGGTAACGGGTTCAAACTTAAACAGGAGAGGTTTAGATTGGATCTAAAGAAGAAATTCTTTCCTGTGAGGGTGGTGAGGCACTGGAATGGGTTGCCCAAGGAAGTTGTGAGTGCTCCATTTGTGACAGTGTTCAAGGCCAGGTTAGATGAAGCCTTGGGTGTCATGGTTTAGTGTGAGGTGTCCCTGCTTATGGCAGGGGGGTTGGAACTGGATGATCTTGGGGTCCTTTCCAACTCTAACTATTCTATGATTCTATTATTCTAAATGATGAATTAGGAAAAGATATTAATTCCCTCAAAACTAGACAGTGCCTAGGAAAGAGGAGTAGGTTGGGGTTGCTATGACCAAGTCCTTTGTTTTTTGATTGACTATCAGAGGAGTCAGAAACTGACAAAAAAATAGCAAATATATTTCTATTTTCATGTGAAATCATAATTTTAGTAGAGTACAAGTCCTGGTGTTTTTCAGTGCCATGTTTTTTACAGCACACTGAAAATTGACAGCTTGTAGAACCAGACACATTTATTCTTGGTACCATAATGTCATAGATACTATCATAGTTCCTGTTATAGAGTTGTTCTAGTGTTCTGGCAGCTGTATTTCCTTTAGTAATGTCATAAGGCAGCAAGTTGCACAGTTCAGTACGTGTAGTCTATTGAAAAAGCCCTCATTTTATCCCTCTTAAGCCTTTGTAGCCTTTTCATCTCAAACATGTGCCTCTTTGTTTATTTGGAGATACGGGAAGAAGGAGTTCCCATGGCATTTACTCTTTATAATTCACAATATAGATATTCTCTCTATGTTCTCCTCGTGGCTTCTCATTACACCACTGGAGATACGTCAGGAAACTCAACAGCTGCTTTAGTGGTTTTATCCCCATGATGAGGCTGCAGTTGACTCAGAGTGTTTGGACCATGCACATATTTTCAAGTACACTTGCATGCAACACAGCCCCTCCAGCTGTGACCTTGGACTGTTTTTTCCCCCTTTCTGTCTGAGAATACCAAAAGTGTACTTTTACACCTAGGATATGATAGGTAACAAACAGAACCACTAGGCAGACAGAATTAAGAGTGCCGGAAAACCTAAAGCAATTTTCTTGATGACTAATAATAGATTATAGTGGTGTAAAAAGCGAACTGCAGCATTTGCAAAGGCCTCATTTGAATGTTTAACTCCTGGCAAACCATAATTCACCAACAGCAATAACATTTTCCATGTTTTCATGGGATACTGAATATTTTCAAACCCTATCTTCAGGAACCTACAGCCCCTATTATGTGAAAAGAGAATTCCTGAGGTGCTTCAGACAGACATTGTTTCTTCAAAATGTTCATTTACTTTTCCATTTGTGCCAGTTGGTTTATCTCTTTGCAACTACTAGTATTCATTTTTGTTTTTAGCCCACTTTGAGTTCTTGCATTTGAGCTCATTCGGTTTGGGAGAAGCTGCAGAATGCTGCTTTCTGTTTCAGCTTGGCATTAAAAAGATCTGGTTTTAAAAGGTTTCTTTTTAAAGTGTTTCCGTCTACCTTAGATTTTTGCTGAACTGGAGAACCAGCTTCTTGAAATGCTCAATTTCCAACATTTTCCATTGTTATCTGCTTAGCAGTCTTTTGAAAACTTTAGCTTTGCTGGTCAGGGTCCTCTGCAAACCCAAACCCCTTAGTTTCACATCATTACAACCTGGCCTAAGCCAGCCCTGGTGCAAGGAAGGGCAGCCTTGCTCTCCTTTTTGCCTTTGTCCTCTCCCTGTCCCTTTATTTGTGCCCCCTTTCCTTACACCAAGCATTACTGTTCATGCAGCCATGCAGTGAACTGAACCAGAGAACTGATCTAGCTGAAAAATAACCAATCTTCCCACAAATGGTTAGTCTACAGCCAAACTGGTTCCCTCAGCCAATCTACCATATGGCTACGTGAATCCCAGTGCCAGGACTTGAGCAGCTGGAGCTGCGAGGAACAATCCTTTTTTCAGCAAAATAAATCTGTGCCAGACTAAATTGATCATGAAACTATAGTTGTACGCTTTAATTCTGCAAACCACTTAGTATTGGACACCTTGAACCTGCTCAAATTGGTTTGCAGAATTGGTCATCCCTGAGTATATCTTTTTATTCTTCCCTCTCAAACTCTTATTTTGCTGTTTCATTTTGAAACTACTGTTTCTCCAGGGTCCTCATCAAGCAGAATGATGAACCCTGGCTTAATTTTAAGTTAATATTCCAAATAGGTATGTGCTTACATTTAAAGCACTTAAGGGAATTTATTCCCTGTTTGCAGAACATTGGCTCCCAGTCACTATGAGGGTGAAGGTGTTAATGATGATAACGGGCTGTCATTATTTGTCTAAGCTGAACATCACAGATGTTCTCCCAAGCAGTGGATGATAAAGCAGAGCTAAATTCTGTTACCTTTACTCCCCTGCCATGCAGTCCTCTTCTTAAAGGAAGCCATACTTACCCATGAAGGGTAAGTTGGTCTGAACAACACAGGCTTTGGAGTAATAGTGTTTGCAGTGATTTGCAAGAGCTCTGAGAATTGACCAAATTCTGCCTCATTTGTAGTCACTTTTTCCATGCACCAAGTTAAACCAGTGCTATAGTCCTCTAGCAGACCTTACACGTTTTGTGTTCCCTGTATTCACAAATAATATTAACTGCAGGCTGAGGAGGGATGTGATCAGACTTGGATGTGACTCATAGCCTGTCCCCCAGCACAGAAAGTTATGCTTTCCTCAGGGACAGCAACATGCAGCTTCATGACACAGTCACCTTTTAAGGGTGTCTTTGCTGCCAGGATAGAGCGTGAGCATCCCTCCTCCATTCCAGATGCTGCTTGCAGATGCCCAAGGAATCCAGTGCTGTTATCAGCCTGAGGAGCACAAAGGAAAGAAGTGCCTTTCCTAATGGTGTTTGGATCCCTGGCATTTCAGAAACACCTAATGTGATACAGATGGAGCAGTTGTGCACTGGCTTTCAGCAGGGGGACTGATGTGCCTTGTGATTAATCACCTGTGCTGGGAGTAAATAAGGCTCAGCCAAGGCTGGCTGCTTTGTCCCTGCTTTTGTGCAGGACACTGATTGCTTACATTATTTATCTGAATAGAGATAAGGTGTTGGGTAGGCAGAGCTGAAGCTTTTGCTATAAGGTAAAAATGACAGCATTTGTACAATTTTTCTCCTTTTTGCTTCAGCTGAAATTGCTGCTTTTTCTTCCCTTCATCTGCTCTGGAAAGTGTATTGCAGCAGTTCACAGTTAAAATTGGACTGACTAAACAAGTCCTTAAAGGGCTTATTTAGCAGATGAATTAAGTTGAAATTACTAGTTTTCTAGTTAGCATTAGATTGTAGAAGAAAATGTCTTCACTTCTCCCCAATTCATAGCAAAGTTATTATTTTATGAAGATTTTTTATCTGAGAACATATTTCCTTTAGGCACCCCAGTTTTATAGCACTCTATTTGTGATTTAATGCACATGGAGGTAAATGCATTACTTTTATAATGGAACCAGAGGGGGAAAAAAAGAAAATCTGTCCATCTGCAACAGGTTAGTGGGGAAGAGCTATTGTTTTCCAAATTTCTTTTCAGCCTATGAAAGTTCGCTTTTTACTATCTACTTCTTAGTAGAGGAGGGCAGGGAGTGGAGTCCTCCATCCATCCAAGGAGCACAGATTGAAGAGGCACACTGACACCAGTATGCTAATCTTTGATTGTGTAACTAATTACCTAGAAAGACCCTATGAAACAACATCTGGAGAAGATTAAAGCAGGTGGATTTCTGTCTTGAAGTGTCCACTGCGTGCCAAAAGAAGTACAGCGTGCGATTATCTTTCCTGGAACGGGTTCAGGAAAAATAGCTCTCCTTCAATTAAAATACACCTGAGATCTTGATATGAGAGGATACAGGTTGCTTATTCCTGTTTTCAATATTCTGAGTCAGAATTTCCAAAGGGTAGGAGCCTACAGGAAGAGTTCAAAGGTACAAGGTTTGTGAAGGAATTGAGCAAAGCCAGCTTCTCTGCTTATTAAAATCCCGCAGGAGCAAAAACCAGGCATCTCTGGAAGAGGAAAACAAACTTCTGTTGCGGAGAGCTGATAGTTTTACTGCATCTTTTGCTGCCAAGCTGAGGTCTTCAGCTGGCATAAACAGCAAAGGTCTACTGAAGTGCACAGAGCTGTGCCAGCAGGTAACACCGGTCTAAGGTCAGATCCTCAGATACCTAGTAAGGATGTCTTCCTGCTGTCAAACTCCAGAGTAGGTCACTGAGAGCAGGTCCATAGGCTGGCATGTGACAGAGCATCGACCAAGCCTTTGACTCCAAGCGGCTCTCTTAAAAGTCTTGTTGCTTCAAAGAAATTATGAGCAAGCCACTATCTTTTATCATTTCTCTCTCCCTTTTTTATTTTTCCTTAAACTAAACCATATTAATTTTGAACTATAAAGCCTTCAAAAAGCCTGCAGCAGTTAATGAGCTAAAAGTGTGTGTCAAATAAAAATACAATCAACATTTTCCCCAGAGTTGCCAGCACCTTAGGACTTTGCAGTAAACCAAATATTTTTAAAGCAGTGCAACAAATGTAAACTGTAAATTTGCCAGCAGTAGGTGATTGCAGATGCAGTAGATCTGTTTTTATTGTACCATCCAGGTAATTAACCCTGTATTTCAACAAGATCCCAGTAATCTGCTGTGTATTGCTGTGAGTTCCAACCAGCATGAAGATAACTTAGAATTATAGAGTCAGAAAATGGTTTGGATTGGAAGAGACCTTAAGATCACCCAGTTCCAACTTCCTCCTATGGGCAGGGATTCCTCCCACTAGACCAAGTTGCTCTAGACACCATTCAACCTAGCCCTGAACACTGCCAGGTTTGGAGCATTTACCAGTTCTTTGGGCAGCTTGTTCCAGTGCCTCACCACCCTCAGAGAGTTCTTCCTTACGTGCAACCTAAATCTCTCCTGTTTAAGTCTGAACCCATCACCCCTTGTCCTGTTGCTACAGTCCCTGATGAAGAGTCCCTCTCTGACATCCTTGCAGGCCCCCTTCAGACACTGGAAGCTGCTCTGATGTCTCCAAGCAGCTTCTCCAGGCTGAACAGCCCCAACTTTCTTAGCCTGTCAACTTGTAGAACTCAGGAAACGTTCATCATTCAGTTTTCTCTCTTTCTGGCCCTTCATATTTCAGCTAATAAATATACTCAACCTTAGCGAAAGACTCCGGAACATTAGTGAGCTTAGTTTTAATTATCTAAGGGTCAGTTTTCCCTGCCCTGGATGTTTTCTCTGAACATTTGCTGTACTGTGGTTCCCACATTTTATAGAATACAGCTATTTGGGCATCCCGCATGCTGTGCTATAAGCTATTTGCATAGATTGTAAACCCTCGAGAATTTTACAAACTAAGAATTTTTGAACTAATATATTACTGTCTAAGGACCTAATCCTCTTATTAGTGCCATAGGGGTGAGTTCTTACACTCAAATAATTACAACTCTATTATTTAACTCAAGGGTCCAACTCCACAGATTTTCACTGAATAAATAATGAAGGATGAAAGATCACAGCCTCAAGAATCAAAGAAAAGAGTTTTTAAATGCAGTGCCTTTGGTTAAACATACCACAGTGAAATTGGTATTTTGGACTAAGATCTGATTCTAAACTATTCACCACTCTTACACTGATTTCATCTGCAATGTGAGGGAAAAATGGGGCCAACGAAGACCAAAAAAAGTATTTTTCTCAGATCTGCCCCTTATCTGACATTGGAGGGTCCCATAAAGGAACAAAAAGAGCGTTGAAATACAGTTACAAACTTTAGGGGTTTTAGTGCTCTTATCAGGACAGCATATAAGATGCCTATGTATATGATGTGCTTATGTGGTCTTTGACCACAAAACTTAACATGAGAAAGGGAAGTGTTGACACTTGGTAAAGAAATGTGTTCCTCCCAGCCACCCACCCACAAATCCAGTGTGTGTAGCAATAATCTCCTAATATGCTTTTTTTCCCTCCAGATATATGTGAGTGCTCTGATCTTTTATTTGGCTCTTTTAACACATCCCTGCAAATGGAATTACTATTCTGGGATGTTGCAAAAATGCTAAAGTGGTTCTTTTGCATCAAGCACTGGCTGGCTTGAAATTTGCTCCATAGAGATTCTTGAAAAGGGAATCCATCCCATCACAAACTGCTTGAGGATATAGGTTTAGCAAAGGAAGACTGGAAAAGGAAGAGGAGTTTGACTTTAGGGGAACTGCCTGAAATTCATCTTTCAGCTCTAATGTTTCCTTCGCTGGATTCCCTCTCTTGCTATGGAGTCTAAGTTTCCGGTACCTAAAATAAGTAGAGACAAACTGATCGACTCTGGGCCATGTGGATATGGTTTGATAAATACCAAAGGGCCTGGAATCTTGCATGGCTGACACTTTGTTTCCAGCTTTGCGGTAAACAGCTGAATAGAAAGGAGAAGGCAGCAAGACTCAAACTGCACTCGCCAAGAACATCTGCATTTATGAAAACTTTCCCTAATTGAAAATCTAGTAGTTGCAAATGCTGTGGACCGAGAGCTTGGAAACTAGCTCAGGGCTGCTAAGATAGGAAGAAGTAGCAGTGGGTTTGAGCCCCCAGTTCAGGTTATTCCCCCACCCTTCTCCTTGTAATTTGGGCACTTAGGAGGTGCTGATAACATCTTCACAAACTCTGACAAGGGAAAAAGTGTCTCTTTAGGCTTCAGACTCTTTATTCTGCAGTTCTCCAACTGCCGTTCCTGCCATCTCCCCTGCCCCCATTTCTCCTCCTCCTCAATGTTTCCTCCTGGTTCTTTGAGATCTACTACACCAAAAATATCTTTGGAAATACCACAGACTATTGTTTTTATTAGTGACTGGAAAGCTTTGTAGTAGGATGCTTTTGTGTTTCATTTGTTTTCCTTGCTCTGGCACAGCTGTTTCTGCTTTAGCAGCATTAGAGAGATGGTTAAACTATTTGTGGCCTTCTCTAACCCAGCAGATCTCTTCCACTGAATGCTTTAAACTGAATGACTGAAACTGTAACTAACAGGTTGTCTGCGTGGGCAGTTTTGTGCATAAAGTTACAAACACACTGGTTTTATGAGATCTTTTAATTTGTTCAGCAAAACACTGATCACTGTGAAGCAAGTCCCAGTTTCCCTATAAATTTCCCAGCCAGAATACTGACAGAACCTTGACTTGGGAAGATACAGAACAGATGAAGCAGTAGATCTTGTTCAAACCTGTGCACGCTCAGAAATGATTAATGGAAAAGGGGTTTATGTAGGTGTGGTGGTCCTCACCTTACCCAAGAGGGAATAGAAAGATGTTTAGTGTGAGGTGTCCCTGCCTATGGCAGGGGTGTTGGAACTAGATGATCTTAAGGTCTTTTCCAACTCTAACTATTCTATGATTCTAAGAAATGTGGCACAGCAGGTGGTGGGGCAGAATGTGGTCTGAGGATGAATCTACCAAAAGTGGTACGTGGCAGCTACAAATGCCTGACTGGCCACTTGTGGGTTCAAGGAGGAAGATGGGAAATTAGGAAACAGGCATTCAGTTGGACAAGGGTGGCAGCACAAAATAGTAAATGAAGAATGAAGCAAACAAACAGTGAAGTAAAATGATAAATAGTGAAAGCATAATACATCTGCAGAAAGGCACCTTAAAAGCAAAGGGAAAAAGTTGAAATGAGTTGTATTGCAGGCTTCAGTGTTCATGTCTGGTGACATAATGTAAGTGATACTGTACGTATGGGCTGATGAACAGCAGGAAAATGAAAGCTAAGAGTGCAGAGTGTAACTGAGATGTGTCTTGCTAAATCCCAGCCTTACCACACGATCCCACCACCTCTGCTGGGCAGACTCAAGCAGCCACACAGTGATTAGATTTAGAGGATCAGTCTGTTTGACACTGGCTTGGGAGGTTTCTTTCTGGTGAGCTCAGGCAGATGACAGACCTGGTGCGATGCATCGTGTGGCTACATGAACTTAGGACTGGTACTGGGGAGGCACTCGGGTACAGGGTAGGTGACACCATCCCCATCAGCACCTTATAGGACTGGAAGAGCAGTACATATATCAGCTCACTGATGAAATATAATGCAGGTGAAGTGGGGAAAGGACACACTATGTTGCCTACCTACAGTAATGTTGAGTGTGGCTCTTCCCTTTTTGTATGCAGTGGGTGGGGAAGCAACTGCTCTC
Source organism: Agapornis roseicollis (assembly GCA_002631895.1). NCBI lineage: Eukaryota > Metazoa > Chordata > Aves > Psittaciformes > Psittacidae > Agapornis > Agapornis roseicollis. The sequence continues at coordinate 59,388 of NDXB01001866.1, forward strand.
ATCAGAAACCACCTCCTTAGTGACACTGCAACAGAAAAGGCTGACATGACTTTTCAAGCACATTTTTTCAGTGCTGTTTTTTGTGGTTTTCCTGTGTTAACAAATTGTTGTTTTCAACTCTCCTGCCAGTTTTGCTGTGGGACACATCAGTAGATTCGTGACTGAATGAGGCCAGGGACAAAACTTGCATCTGAAAGTCCTGAATGACTAAAGTCTGTTGTCAGATGATGATATTGAGGTAATAATAGCAAGAAAAGAGGACAGAGAATCTAAGCAGAACTCAGTAAGGGATTACATATCAAGACACATATTAGAGTAACTGGAGTTACACTGAATGCTGGTAACAAGTTGCAGAAGATCAGACCTTGTGTAATAACAAAGTTTATCACATGCTTTTCCTCTGTCTGAAAAATTGCAACAAAAGCATCAGTTTGAGCTGCCCCATAAGGTTTAATGTTTTCTACTTTAAGCTTAATTATAGTCACAGAATAATAATAATAAAAACAAACAACAAAAAAGTATACATAGAACTATGATATAAAAGTATAAAATATATCGTTGATGAGAAACATAAGGCATGTACAGACATCTTTATCATCTGTAGACATTGGTTATTTCCCTTTATAGTGAATTGTATTGAGAAAGAATGTATTCTATTTACATTCCTGTATCTATAGAGACATACAAATACTCAATAGCTGTGTGTTGTTCAGTAGGCTTTATTCAGCACAATTCAGTAAAGGGAATTGTTTACCTATCATAGAATCATAGATTGGTTTTGTCAATGAGAAGACTCCTCACAAGTACAGGTATATCCATCATCTGTCCTACAATGCCATAATAATCAACATAGTTGAATTCAGCCCATTTCATGTTTTTCTTCCAAATCAATTAGCAACACCTACATTTTACCCAAACTTTTTTGACCTGTTACCCACAGCGCTATTTCTTGCCTGTTCCTAGACTCCAGTTATGATTCCTGTACTGACTGTCCTCCTGACTGACTCATTTCAGGGCTCCAAAGGGTACGCCAGCTGGGGAAAAACACAAGATACTTCAGACGAAGACTGCATGAAATGGGCTTCATCATTTATGGCAATGATGATTCACCTGTTGTCCCCTTACTCCTTTATATACCTGGCAAGATAGGGTAAGTACTGAAAAAAAAACTGCTGGAAAAACAAACATTGTTCAAGTTCATTCAGGTTGTTTGGTATCCACTAGGAAAAAATATAGTTATGTGCAGTAGATTCCTTCACAGGAGAGCACACATTGTTAGGTGAATTCATTGTTTAGTTATGTTCTCTTCTAAATTTGGTCCTAGACTTAATTTTGAACTGTTACAGTATTCAGATATTTTTAAATCTCTCTTATGCTTTTTTAACTTTTGATAGCATTTTGAATTTGGACTTTTTAAACTTTATTATCATTAAAAGATATACATTTCCTTTGATTGTATGAACGTCTTTGAATTGGTTTGGATGGATGTTCTTTTTCTCCCATTTGATCATTGAACAGCCTTTGCATGTTTTACCATTCAATACCTATCAAGCAGCACTCATGCACTGACTTGGACACACATACCTGAAGTCAGTAGTAATTTAATGTAATGGTTGAACTGTAAGGAGTATTTGCAAGAAGCTTAGGGTGGCTATGTGCTGTAGGTCTACTAGGTATCTCACAAAAGGTTCCTAAATTGTCGGAATAACTTGAGAGCAAGGAAACCATCACAGAGACTGTTTTCTTCCTTTTGATGTGCGGGAACCCACTTCTCACACCTTCCAGAAGTCCAGCCTCTTCTGTACTTAGGGACTGTGAATGTCCACACCCTGATTTGCACTCAAAGCCTTTCATTAATGTATCTACTCTACTCTGCCCTCTCTCTGCCATCACACTTCTGGTGTTTGGCACCCACTTGTCTTCATGAGCTGTTAAGCAGCAAAGAATCTCAGTCCTACTGGTAAAATTCTGGCTCTTATTGAATTCAACGGGAATATTACTACCCACTTCAGTTGAAGAGAGGATTTTACCCATTGTTTTATTCTACTTGAATGTTTTCTCTCTGTGGTCAGTTTACTGGAGATAATTTACTTTTGTTTCTTTTCTTCTTTTTCTCTCCTTAGGGCTTTTGCAAGACGCATGTTAGAAAAAAACATCGGGGTGGTTGTGGTTGGGTTTCCAGCTACTCCTATCACAGAATCCAGGGCTCGGTTTTGTGTGTCCGCTGCACATACACGGGAGATGTTAGATACGGTAAGCACAGCAGATGGCCTGCTGAAATTAACTTCAGATGCAAAAGAGGTTGGGAGAAGCTGTGTGTCTGTTACCTCAAATCTAAGTAATTCAGTTTTACATTTGTTTTTCTGGCCCTGTCACTTGATCTTTAAAGGCATTTTAGCCTTCTATATTCTATTTTTAAAAATAAATTATGGGGCAGTTAACTTGTTATGTTCTTCTATTTCTAATAGTGACCAAATCTGTCATCACTAATAAAGACCTACATGAAGAGCACAGCAAGACAAAAGTTAAATGCTAGGTCAAAACTCTCAGAGTAGGAAACCTGAAACGCTATGGAAATAATTGAAAATCAAGTTTTCCATACTCTTATTTTCATTCCATGTTTCCATGTGCTTCTTGAACTGCAGAAGTATATGAGACAGCCTTGGGGGTACAGGTGGAAATGGCAAAGAGTATTTGGAACAGTTTGAACCTAATGAAATTTAATTGGTGCTGTCTGGCCTGTCTCAGTTCTGTATCTTTCACTGATAGCAGACATACTCTTAAGAGTATGTTGAGATTTCCACCGTAAACCTTCCTTCCAATGCAGTCAGAAATGTGTTTAAAATAAACTCTTTGAAATTTTCCAACTCCCTTTCTTGCCGAAGGTGTTTTTGGCCAGGCTTGATATATGTTCTTTCATTCCCAGCATAAGCCAATCTAAAGGCATGAAACACAGAGGCTTAACAGTAAAATTCAGGCTTTTTCCTCTCTTTGCACAAGTATGATGGTCAAAGCAAAACTCTGTGAACACAGAAGGCATTTGAGTTAAAGATGCCACCCCTCCATCCAGACAAGCACCTGTGCCTGCAGAGAGCCCTTGCCTCTCCATTTACATCCTGAGATTCATGTGGAGCTGGAGGCTGGAGCTCAGCCCAGCTGACCAGCTCCCACACCAGTGCAGACCTCTCTCAAACACCACCAAAAAATCTGCCTTGCATGTGTGCAGTAAAATTCCTGCTGTTCTTAAAGGTGCAGTAGTTACTACCAAAGTAAAATGCCATAAAGAGAATAGTACATAGAACAGGGCATAGCTACCCCCTTGTGTTGGTCGTTGTCAGCTTTGCTGTTGACTGTGTAGGTTTTGGCTTATGTAAGTTGTAATAGGCGATGAATTTGATCTGAAAATTAATCTGATTTGCTGCTTTGATTTTCTTCCTTCCCCACCCCACCCTCCAAATGTCAAGTCCACTACATTTTTGGGCCATCATTGCATGTTCATTTCCTACTACCTGCACACTGCTGCTTCCTAGTGCTAATGCAGGCCTGACCCACTCCCCACCCATCATTCTTGAGCATGCAGTATTTTTGCCTTTGAAAGTGGGATCATTGCTGTAGTACTTGTGGCATTCTTGAAATGTCTTTACAGCATGGAGTAATGGAAATGCCCTGGGTTTAATTGCTTGCAGATGGAAAAGTTTTTAGGATAAGCACTTTGTGAATATGCCCAAACCCAGGGTAACAACAGGTAACAAGCACAATGAAAACTTTTCCCTTTGGCAAAATTTGTTCTAAATCTCAGCCTGCAACTAAAAAAAGGAAAGATGTATGAAAAGGCAAGTTCCCAAGAATAACTTCCTTACTGACCTTGAAGCTCTCTCTCTGCATAAACCATTACTAAATTACTCCTTTTTGTTCTTGAGCTCATTTTAGTGGCCTAACAGAAACAGGCTCAAAATCAAAATTGCTGTTTTCCTCTTGATGGCAAAAGGTTGGCTGCTCTTGAACGTGGATCAGATGCTGCAAAACACTGAGCTACTTCTTTGTGGCATAGAGTTCCCTGGCTACTTTTTGAATCTACTGAGAACTGGGGGCACTGCTAGTGAATTGCACTACAATATTGATGCATGATTACTTATGTCTCTGATACTAATACAAGCAGAAAATGGAATGCACTAAAAACATCTTAAGCTATTCAGACTATTTATGAGGAGTCTGATCAGCACTGTGGGCTGAGTGCCATCTAAGAAAATGCAGTGGCAACTCCAGTCTTTGAGATCTATGAGGAAATACTGAAGTATTGCCTTACACATTCCTTTGGCACAAGCAAAGATAACTTTTTATCTGGATTATTATCTCCCTGCGCTTTAGAAAAACAGCATTGTTTTTCATCTGTGCTTAATTAATGCACTTACTGATAGACCATGACCTACTGAAGGAGTAAATTCTGTTCTTACAGATGCTATTGCACATCCATGACCGCATTGCTGTTCACTACAGGAGAATGAAAGCAACATTTGCCCGTTTGCCCTTAAAACTTTCTTTAATTGATGCTTTTATAATCTTCCTGTTCTGCTGTAAAGTAGAGGTTACTCGAACTTCATTTCTTTTCCAAGAGAATTGACACAATATAATGGTCTTACAGGTTTTGAACGCTCTGGATGAATTGGGAGATTTTCTACAACTGAAGTATTCCCGGTATTCCAAGGCATCTCATCCTGAACTGTATGAAGAAACTAGGCTTGAACTTGAAGATTAAGTTTTCCACCCATGAAGAGAACATTATGATGCTATGAAAGGGAGGAAAACCCAAAAACTAAAAAATACAAATGCATTTCTCCCCTTCTAAGGACAATTTTTGTTTCTCAGTTAATTGAAAGGAGAGGAAGCTCGGGTGTTGCATCTTATTGTATCAAAGTTCTGCATTCAAGAGACTGAAGTATTGATACAGATTTGCCTCCCCAGGAGATCTGTCCTTCTTATGGTATTTTTGATGCAGAATGAATGCATCCATTGATGGAGTTGCTAACATACAGCTTTTGTTATATGGCCCCTTTTTATGAAGAGGCTTAGGTAGTCTTAATTGTGACTGAAATAATAAAGTTCAAAACCTGAATGGATTCAAGTGTAGTATGGTAATATAGCTGAGCTTCATCAGTGAGATTGACTTTTATCTCTTAAAGAGGATAAATCAAGACATCGGTGTGGACAGCTGCAGAAGAATGAACAGAAAGTCACCTCTTTAAGCCTCCCTATCATGCATTTCTACAAGGACAGAAAACATTAGAAAAAGGCTATTGCTGAGAACAAGAAAAGTAGCCTGATCAGAACATGCATTTCTGACAGTGGATTTTGGAAAAGGGAAAATGCCTCCTCCCCTCCACAAACCCTTTCTGGGCCACTTAAACACTCTGTAAACTTCATAATGTACAAAAACTTGAGCTTGGACATAAACAGGAATGCTTTTCTGCTAACACATTTGACCTACAGCCTATCGCATCTTATCACAAGCAAAGTCTTTCAGCAGGCTTGCTCCCTTTTCGTGTGGCAGCAGTAAATAATTTTAATAACCATTTAACTTTCCCGTAAAAACCTTGATCAAAACAGTCAGATGCTTGCAGTTCACAAACTGCAGATGACATTTATGAGCCCATTCCTACGTTTCTTGAACTACTTATGGGCTTAATAAATTCACTAACAGGTACATAATGCTGAAGCTGTTAGTTATACAGAATGTGAAGTTCAAGATACCGTGAGCAGCTCTGCCACCTGTAAAACTGAAATCTCTGCCGTTCGTAAATGTGCTGAAGTCACCCATTTACTACCATTTCTTGAACTAGATTGTGCCTGTTGGGTTCTTCTACTTGCAGACTTTTCTGAGTGGTTTGTTTTTCAAATAACTGATTATGGAAGATGTCCTTGTCCCCTTTTCCACTGCCTGAGTGACAAAAGCTCAAAGATACTTGAAGGAGTTGTTACAGCCGGCAGTTTCCCTGCAATGCCTGCAGCAGTGTTGCCGCCAGCCTTACGTGAGCTGAGTTGCTTGAAGGAGATTGGAGGCTTTTTCCCTTTTTTGCAGTGTTGAAAAGTGGTTCTGCAGCTTTAAGAACGAACTCCAAACAATTCCACGCTATCAAATGTCATTGTAAACACATCAGATGAGAGATGTTTAGCTTTCTGTTGCACAGATGTACCACACTTTCATGTTCTCTTGAAAGCTGTGGTGTAAACTTAACCCACAGCTGCAATATTAGATTTAAGAACAGAACAATTAAATTGTGGAGTACCAATTACACTATATTACTCCCTGCTTGTTAAAGCAGCTTTCAGGATATAACAAGGCTGATTGGTTACGAGGGCCCATTTTTCTGTTGGATTTTTGTTGTTGTTGTTGTGCAAGTTAATAAAAATCCAGTGGTGCTATAACTTTAAGAATTGATTACAACACATTCCATAATATCAAATGTCAGCTTTAGGAAACATATATCAAGGGCTGGGGGAGGACTAAATGGTGTCATATGATTCTTCACTTTGGTAGATGGACTTGAAAAGCAGTGCAGAGGTTCAAGGGAGCTGTGGATAAGAGAAAACTCACTGTATAAATGTTAAAATAAGCACAGGACAAGGAGAAAATAGGAAATGTGAACTTTGTCTTGGAGTAATCTGGCAATTCGCGATGTACAGCTTTGTTACATAGGGGATGAATGCACTTACTGTGAAGGAGAGGGGCTGAGCAACTTCTGCAACCTGCTCCTCGAGGAAAAGTACTGCATTTGATAGATTGCGTTTTGATCTCTGTTGCCGAACATCTGCGACCAGATCCTCAGTTGACTTCTGACCTTTCATCTTGGGGTATACGGCCATAGTTTATATTTCAGCAAACATTATTACACGTGCTGTTGCAAGCAACACACTATTTCCCTCAAAGAGAGGCCTGAGATTGATTAAACTACAGAGTGATCATTTTTTGTCCCCCTATAGGGGAATGTTTTCAGTCTAAAGCCGAATTCTTCCTGCCCTCAGAACATTACTCTCTCTCATATTAAGGAGACAGGACAGCTATTTTTCAGAGACTGTCAGTTGATTTATTATGTGCTCTCTTCTGATTTCTTCCATCCCTTACACATTAGAGAAAGTACAGGCTGGCTACCCCTGGGGTTGGGGAACAGTTAGGGAGAAACCCCTGCTCCACTGGTGCAATAATAAAGCTCCCAGGAACTATAGACGTTTAGATTTTCCTCATGTGGGTTATTTATGGTCTGGCACTGGCTTTTCCATGAGCGTAATTTCAGTGGAATTCTTTTAGATTTACATCCATTATAATAGATCTAGAGTTGATCAGCACTTGGAGGCTCTGTTTCAGCTAGCTTAAATAAAAAACCCAATGGAGTACTTATTGGGGAATTAGCACATCTACCATAAGGATCACATATTTCCTAGAATGTACTCCATTCATGTACTTCAGTCATGTGTATGTTCTCAGGAGATGTAGTTCTTTGTAATTGTTTTAGAAGGTTTTGAAGTAGAACTGCCTTCAATAAATAAAAATTGCTGAAGTTGTCATATTTTAATCCAGTGGAAATGTAAGTATAATTACACCAGCTTTTTGTTGGCAAGCTGCAGTTCCAGCAACTTTTTATCTTACATAAAATCTCAGCTGACCTTCATGCTATGGGATGACTCAAGATTTGTCTGACAGAGTATCTGAGTTGTTTGCCCCTTCCTGTACCTTTATCTCACCTCATCTTTTAGAAAGACTTCATTTCCTGACCTTATTGAACCTGTCAAGGTGGTTCCCCATCCAATTCTCCTGCCTCTTTAGATTATTTTCTCTGATCTGGTAGTTTCTGTCCTAGAATCATAGAATCATTCTGTCCTCTGGGTGTAAGGTGAAACACTCTGGCAGCTGCAGAGGATCTGAAGTTAACAGTTGCCTTTGTAGGCATTACCTGGCTCTGCCTGGTTTTCCTGGTATCCTCATCAGCACACTTTAATCTCCCCTTTTCAAATAAAAATTCCCTCTGATGGTGCTAAATTTCTAAGCTGAACCGAATCTGAACTGCCCAAGCTGCTGAACCAAGAATGAGCTTGATCTGTCACTCATGCAAGTGTAGATCAGGTTAAAGCTTGCTTTGAAGTCAATACTGTTGGTTTAAAACTAATGCAGCCATGAGAGCAACCTGTCAGCGTGAGGTGAGCTGCCTGCATTTGTTTCAGAGGGGTTTGAACACTGATGTCTCCGGATTGTTTCACAGCCGCTGCTCTTCACAGGGGACCAAGATATGGGAGTGGATTTATTTAAGGTAGGATTTCAACGTTCTTTTTTTTTTTTTTTTTTTTTTTTTTTTTTTTTTTTTTTTTTTTTTTTTTTTTCTTAAAATTTTTTTT
>NDXB01001866.1:67799-78142 GCA_002631895.1 Agapornis roseicollis
TTTTTTTTTTTTTTTTTTTTTTTCTCTTTCTTTTCTTTTTTTCTTTTGTTTTTATCCCAAAAACTGTGTTTGGTTGGAAGTGTTTTCCTGTTCTGCTGAGACAGGGAACAAAATAATGATGTAAGAAAAGCAATCTACACTAAAGGTGTTTATGTACTTTCAAGACTGCTTAGAAATCCAACAGAGATTCTCTAATATATGATCTGCTTTTTATTTGTGCATAAAGTTTAATTGTTCTTCAAACTAAAACACAGCTCAGGACCAAATTTTAAAGAAACCACACCACCAGCTGAGAAATGACAGATGTGATTCCACTACTGACAGCTGAATATTCAGGTTTCCAGATGCCTTCAAAATAAGCATATAGGTGTTTCCCTCATTTACTCACATCCAGTGCTATTTGTGCTCACTGCAGACCAGTCACAGAATCATAGAATCACAGAATGGTTTGGGTTGGAAGGGACTTTAAAGCTCATCCAGTTCCAACCCCTGCCATAGGCAGGCACACCTTCCACTAGACCAGGTTGCTCCAAGCCTTGTCCAACCTGGCCTTGAACACTGCCAGGGAAGGGGCAGCCACAGCTCCGCTGGGCACCCTGTGCCAGCGCCTCAGCACCCTTATAGTGAAGAATTTCTTCCTAATGTCTAATCTAAATCTACCCTCTTTCATCTTAAACCCATTCCCCCTTGTCCTATCACTACATGCCCTTGTAAAAATAGCTAATGAAAATCTTACTCTATCCATTAGTGGGTCAGATCTTCAGACCACTCAGGATGGTCCCAAAAGCACCATACAAGTGATCGCACAGACCAATAATTCAGCACCATCGGAACATGAGTCTGGAGTCTGAATCACAGCAGTTGCTCAGCAATTACTTAGGAGGTAAGTGTGTTTCTTTTCACACATATAGTATTTCACTGACAAGTGGCATTAGGGAGAGATGGTAAAGCCATTTATATCACATGCCAGCCAAATGAAAAGGGTGATCTAAACACACATGATCTGGAGAGACGTGGTGGATTTGGAGATTTAGACTAGATCAGTTGTGTGGAAGAATTTTTTTGTGCAGGTGTTACAGGAGTTGCTAAATCTTGTTAACCAGCCAGGTGGAAAACTTGGTCTTTAATATCAAGATAGTGAATGTGAAGTGGAGAGAGATACCTCACTCTTTGCTTTACTCCAGTTTGTTCATGAAGAGAAGGCAGGGTACATAGGGTGCCATAGCAGATGTCCATGAGATTTGGTACTCTATTATGTTTCATAGACTCTTTTTAGAGTCTCTTTTGCCAGATGCTGTGCCAAGGTCAGCAAGTGTTAATTGTTATCAATACACCTGCATCCAACAGCTTGTGCTGCAGGGATAACCAGTTCACAGTAATGCTTGAGCCACCATCTACAGAGAACAGTGTTAATGCTGAAAACTGGTCAGAGATCATCCTAGTGATAACCATGCACAGCATCACTGATGATAGTGGTGGTCTCACTGAGAGTCATTGCTGGGATGTCACCACTGCAAATGGCTGTGGTATGGTGATAACTGCCTGTGCTGCACTCTCTAGGTGCAACTGATGTAGCTCCAGGACAGACATGACAGTCTGCTCTCTTCTTTGCAGATAAAGAAGGGCATGGCCTGTAGGGCACTCCAGCAGTTGAGTTTCTTTCTGGCAAATCAGGTCAATCAGACATAGCCATGAAAGGAGGACATTGTAGGAAGTCTAGAAAATCAGTTCCCACAAGTTAGGTCAAATATTTGCTGCAACAGAGAGAGAAATTTTGGTATGTGTGACGTGGAGCAGTGGTGCCAGATGAAATGAATGAGGCTTGTTTTTCTATCACCTCTGCATAAATTATCTTGGAGAATTTGCTATAAACATGAACTGGCTCTAGTATCCTGTGAACAGGCCAAGGTATATGTATCCTCCAGTTCCTGGAGCATAGAACTCACCCCTTACGCATGAAGTGTGAAGTACCAGCATGTTTGTTGCCCTTTCTTCGGTAGCTCCATTTCCACTCCCAGCACAGTAAGCAGCACATCTGTCTTAATCAGTTCAGAGCACAGTATAAAGTGGAAGGCTAAACCTATTGGGGTCCAGTATAACCCTATATGGCTCACAGAACTGTAGTGAGTACGTGTTTCTTGGCACAGGCTGGCTTTTGTTGTGTGGCAGATAGTCCCTTGTCTGAAGCTTGCTCCTCATCTTTTGACCTCTCCAGCAGCTGTTCTGGAATAGCACAGAAGTGATGAAATCAGTGGGGATATTTCAAAAGCATATCTTGCCCTGTGTGTTTCCTGGAGCTTGCTCTGACACAAGTATCTTGTGTGTGTCCTACTCTCCTCTTGTTGTTACCACACAAGCCTCGTGATGACTTGGCTCTCTGCACCGTACAGAAATGGTTTTGTGCTTTGCTGGGTATCCTACTTTCATGTGGGAGCTGCTTTTCCAAAAACCCTGACACAAGGATACAGCTACTCTCAGCCAGAGTGGTCAGAAGAGGCATGATATTTTTCATAGTTCCTGGACCATCTATTTACACTTTGGCATTTCCCAGTGTGCAGAACACCCTGATACAAATGCTCTGACTCCCATTGCACACTCATATTTTATAGTTGCTCTGTAGTGTAACCTATGGACCAGAGCTCTAAACTGGATTCAGGGGATGCAGTTCTGATCTGTCTCTGCTCTGTTAAGTAGTTGCAGATGAGGCACAGCAAGTTCCTTGCCTCATTTCTATCCCTTTCTAAAACTGTGATAGTGGCCTTGATTTATTTGTAAAACACAAAGTCAAACTGATGAAAAGAGCTACAGAAGACCGAAGTGTTGTTATTATCCGAGTGATCTTTTAATCTCCACATCTCAGGACTTCTCCATTAGTCGTGGAAAAGTCACGAGTACCCTGTTTACCAGACCTAGTGTACGAGACAGTCCAATGATGGAGACTAATTATAAATCAGAAGAAAAAAAAGCAAGCACTTGAAAACAGATTCTTTTAACATTTTCACTCTGTGCAGGCTTTGTCCCTGTCTCACTGCAGTGATGCCAGTTGGATTAGGAAGCTTTTTCAAATGTGAATTTATAATTTCAAAGATTTGCAGCCAAGCCTTTCCAGTTTGTTAAAATGTAATTAGTGTCTGCTTGTTAATATGATGTTCATTGATTTTTAAAGTACACAGACTTCAAAGCCAGAAATAAATAAATAAAAAGAGAGATAATTCAAACCAGAGTGGAACAGCTTGGCCAGTTTTACTCTTTTGCCAGGATCCCAAAGCTGTTGTGTTCAAACAATGCCACAGTTTGAGTGGAAATGTGAAGATTAAATCCAAACCCTGCGTGTCAGCTTTTTTGCAAATGACTATCCAGGATTTCAATAAAATGTCCAACCACAGATCATGTTGCAGGGATTTTTATTGCTTAGCAGCTTGTGATAGTCTCCTCTTTCTCTAACGTGCATCGTAAACCGACACACCTTGCACCTAGGAAGTATCAGTTGAATTTTGGTACCTAACCCTGTCAGGTCCTTTTGAAGAGTAATTGGAACTAGACAAAAGAAGAAAGGGTTCACAAAGATGATGGAAGGTTGCAAAATCTCCCGGTTGCATGTCAGTGTAGTGTGGCACATGATGGAAAGTACATAAGTATGAAATGTCATTTGACCATGGTCATGGATGAAACAATGCAACTGCTAGAGGCAAGTGGAGGTAACTTGAAATTCATACAAGAATTCAAAGATGTGGCTGAGGAATATCCTGAGGGGACAGCAGAAGCACACAAGGCACTTTCTGAAGAAGAAGGCCTGGAGAATAGAAAGGTGGGAATGGATATCTATGGGAAAACCCTACCTAAGTGCAAGAGAGAGGATGAAATTAGCTAGTGCAGGAGAGACGAAGCTGAGCAACAAGTTTGTTCAACTGAAGAAGGAAAACAATTCAGAAGCAAAGAAGAAAGGAAGGGAAACTACCCCCCAAAGACAAAATGACAAGACAGTGGAGACAGACAGGATTGAGGCTCCACAGGGGAGATGGAAGGGGAAAAGAAAAGACAAGACTGATTTTCAGACAGAAGGGAGAGGAGATCCCACCACACCAGTATGACATGGGTGTTATGACAGCAGACAGGTCCCTTGATTGTTTAGAACACAGGAGAAACAATGTGGAACCAAAAAGCAAAAAAGTGCCTTGTCCTTCTATGACTAAGAATGATAGATGTGAATCAATGGCAAAGAAAATAAGGCAAGCTGATGGAAACAAGAAATGTCTTCTATTCAGGACAAGTGCAAGTGCAGAAACAGGTCAAGGACAATGCTTTAAGATAGGGGTGCTCTGGTAGTTTTTCCACAGAACTTTTTCAGTCCCAATGGAAAATGATAAAATAATAAAAAGATGTTTCTTTTCTTCAAAACTAGCTCTGTGCAGGAAATTTGGCCATGTTTGATCACTGAGAGGCAAACAGCTAAAGCAGATTCTTCTCTGAGGGTGGTCTCCATTTGGCCACTTGTGATACTGGTCTTACAGGACTGAAATTGGCAACAGTGAGCAAAGCCAGCTTTTAAGTGCAAAATAGGGAGAAACGGGCACAAGAGCCCTGTCTGGTTTTCATGCTGGGTTTTAACAGATGGGAAAAAAAACAATATCTTGGTAGTGAACATAGCAAGGGATAATGGGCCTCAAAAGAATAAAAGCACACTGAGAGCAAAGGCTTCATTCTGTGCTGGTCCCAATATATAAATATATTTTTTCTAAAGGTTTTGAAATTGCCATTCACTTCATAATTGCAGATTTTCTGTGTGATGCCATCCATGGTGAGCACAGAAGGAGGTCAGCTGTGTGATAACATCTAAGCTTTGATTTCTGTACTGTATACAATGTAAGTGTTCTGGTCTCTTTCTGTTCTTTGAAAATCAAGGGGCCACCTAAGTTTTAAAACGGCTTCATAGTCATGCCAGACAGTACTGACAGGAGATGTAGTCAGGGAAAACACTTTACCAAGTGGTAAAAAACGAAAGTGGAAAAAGATGGAGAGAAATCATTCCGTTCAGGATTGCCCAACCGCTTTAGAAAATGCTTTTTGTAACACCCTCCCAAACTGTCTTGTCAAGTCATCACGTAAGACTGCAGACATGGCCTGATTTGGGCTGTTTCAGTAGGAAGTTTTCCTTACCTTGGTTCACTTTGACTTAACCAAGAGCATAGATAGAAATACCTCCATAGACAGACAGGTAGATCGTAAATAGAGGCAAAGTTTAGGCAATGGTAACTTTCATAACAGAGATGATGCTGAAGATCATGAGGGAGCAGCAGCTGATTTCTTTGATGCTTCTGAAGCCAGCAGAGATACTTGTTCATGAATGCAGCACACTGAATGCATTCAAGTCATTTACAGAAGTTCAAATCACCATCAGCCAAAGTAACAGTCAGTGAATGGAGAACTCAGATGTTTTGAATGTGGAGTCAGGATCTTCCCTAAGTCATCTAAAATACCTTACTGGTGTCACTGGGGGGAGTCTTGGGGAAAAGGGGTTGGTAGGGAGAATGCTCGCAACCCAACTGGTTAAGCAGTCCTCTCTATCTGGGTATAAGAAGTAAGCTCCTGTAGGTAGAGGACAAGTGGCAAAGAAAAGCAATGCTGTAGCAAGAAAGCAAAGGCATAAACTGAGAACAATGGAACATCAACCTGAGAGATATGGTGCAAAGGTAATGAAAGGAAATGATCATGGATCTGTGAGCCATAAAAAGAGAAGCAAAGAATTGAGTCTTGACGTACTGAAGTTGGGTAATATACTACATATGGATGGCAGTGGCAAAAAAGTCAAAGATTTGGCTATGAATGTGCCCTGAGGAGCCCAACATAGTGGCAGATGTGTGATGCAGCATTGGGTAGCCTGCCCTTGAAACAGCAGCACTGAGATTTACAGAGTGAATGAGTGAGAAATTAACAAAAAAGCAAAACACAGTGTTGGAAAGACTCAGAATAATTAAGGGAAGAGGAAATAGCATGGATCCAAACACCCTAAAAATCACTGATATGGTGAAACTGAAGACCTATAAGAGTGATCAAGAGCTTGCTTAGGCAACACAGGATGAAAATTTGCCCATGGAAGAGAAGTTGTAAGGTGGGTTGCAATCAGTCAGCAAAGGATTAGATAACGTACTCAAGGGAGCAACGAAGGGATAAAGTGATGTTAGCTTTAGGGGACTGGATTTGAGGACCCACAAGGCCCTGTCCAGCTTAATCATCTACGATTCCATAGAGACAGCAATGAAAGACCTGCATTGTCTCCCTGAGAACTAATTTTGTTAGGTATGAGCTTAGGTCACGTATTACAAATAGGTCTCTCTTATGTAGGATTCTAGTTTGCAGTTTGCAGTGATTGATGGATTCATTAAAATGTCATCACTGGAATGGACAAGAATTTTCTGTTTAAAAATAAATAAATGACGACAGAAACAGCAAAAGAACCTTCTGCTTTTCTTGCTGATTCTCCCTACAGCTTAATATGGTTCAGGAGACTGCTTGGTGGGAGAGAGAGGAGACAGGATAAGAAAGGATTAGCAAAGGGTATCAGCATTTCATTTAGATCTTTGGCTACCTGGTTGCTCTTATATTCTACCTCCCAGTATCTTTGTTTTTCTGAATGTCTCATAGGTGTCATTCTGGTACTGAATAATGTTTATGCTGTGGTCTCCCATTTGGTTTGGAAAAGACACTTGGCCAGATTCTCAAGTGCTGATAACTGAGCTTTATTGTACAGATATAAGTGGAGTTGCACTTGAAGTTCCAGCCCACTGGATTCCTGCTTGTACAGCTGGGCTGCCTGTTTAAAGCCAAATGAGTCGGTATAGAAAGATTTTCTCCACAGAATTTGGCTGTCATCCTCGTGACAGTATGTTACATTTTCAAGTAGATCCCATGGGCCAAATTAATTGTAGTATTCTACTGATGTCAGTGATGTTACCCCAAGTGTGAATGTGGCCCCATTGTTCTAAGGCTAATAGAGATCTTTTTTTAATGAAAGTGAATCATAAAATATTCTCAGATTTTCATCTGGTTTTGCTTATAGTAATTATCCTTTCCTGGAGCTGAGTAGTAAAGAAAATATTCATATTCTCCAGTGTCTGGTATAAATTGCAGTTCTTGTTTGCTGCAGCCCAAGACACAAGCTACAGACAGAAAGTGATGCATTTGCCTATTTGTGTATGGACAGTTAGCCACTTTCTCTATGTGGGAAGCAGCACAGCAAAGGCCTTTAAAGTTCTCTAGTATCAGTGATATATCAGTGAAACACATCGATTTTCAGTGGCTTTTTATACTTTAGAAGGAAACTCCACTGGCAACAAATGCAATCAAGATAACACTGAATCCCACCCTTTGTTATTAATGGAGACAAAAGACGTTCTTTAACAGGTTTCCACCTGAAATGCTTGCAGAATTAATGCTACAAGAGGGAGCCAGCACATTTTTGCTGACAGCTTGCACCCAGTTGGGTCAGAGAAGATGTGGGATATAATTACAGTAAAATTAGCTGAGCCAGGCAGTTATTACAGGTGGCTCCTACTCCTGATCTGCAGAACACACCTGAGGGACAGTGCAGCTTTGACAGTGCTGCTATCATTTTGGAGAGGCAAGCTGGCTATCTCTGCTTGTTCACTGGTGGATTCACTCACTGTGCATCATAGCTAGCGCTCCCAGATTTGTGTTAGTGAAGGTTATGTAGAAACGCCAAGAACCAGATGGGTCTGGCTGAACTATTGTGTCACTGTTCAGCTCAATCTTTCCTTTACAAAGTTGAGGAACACCAATGAAAAAGCTTAAGTGGAGATAGGACATGTCCTGAGACACCATATAAGGAGCAGAAGGAACTTCATAGGGCATAAACTTACAGTCAAACTTTAAGGCACAAAGTCTATAGCTGGAGCTCTCCATCCCTCTCTAAACCACTGGGAGTCCTCACATACTATTGGTGACCAAACCTTTTGGTCAATTTTATATTGCCATGGAATAGTTGCCTAACAGGAGTGATCTTGATTTACAAAAAGGCACCAAATAGTTTATAACTTTGACCTCTTGAATAAATGTTAAAAGAAGTAGGTGTGAAAATGAAGAATGTGGAGCTGGTGCTACTTCTCAAGCTTAGGAATCTGTCTCTGCAGGTGCATTTGAGGCTTCATCTGGGGGAACCAACCTTCAGAGTTCACTACAACTGACGTAAACCATGCTGCAGAATGAGTTCTTTCTATCTGAACTTGGTTGCCACTACCCTAATGCACTCCAGCAGGGTATCTGACCCTCTGGATGTTTGATGAAGAATAAAGATCAGTTCTACCTCTGTAGTGTTGAGAGTGGGAGTTATTCTTGAAAGAGAAATGCTGTTATTGGATCAGCCCTAAAAGTAGTGGTGAAAGCTATTCTGTTATTATGCAATTTTCTTTTCTTTCTGTTGTGAGTAGGGGTGGAAAAAAATGCACAGAGATTGACCCTGTGCCCATGTAAACAGTGTATCTGTGAAAACCATACTTGATGAAAGGAAAATTATGTCCTAAGCAAACAGATGTGATGTACCCTAACAAAAAGGACTAGAGGGATCTTTAACTAGCTATGCTTGAGGGTTGGTTGGTTGTTTTTCACAAGAATGAAGGAAAGCAGCTGAATATACTGTAAATCGGTGGATAGTCTCTTTAAGACAGATCATTCACCAAAGAGGTCTCTCTTGCTGGGTTCTCCTCATTTTGATATATGTCCAAAGACTGGAATTTGATGATGGTTAAGGTCCCTTCCAAACCAAACCATTCTATGATTCCATAATGTTTAAGTACCTTTTTTCCTCCAGAGTTAAGGATCTGATTTCAGATGGTTTTAGTGTCAAAGGCAGAATTTTCATTAGAATAAGTTTCTCCCCAGTGTACATAGGAGAAATGTCAGCTGGACATAGAATCATAGAATGGTTTGGGTTGGAAAGGACCTTAAGATCATCTAGTTCCAACCCCCCTGCCATGGACAGGGACACCTCACACTAAAGCATGGCACCCCAGGTTTTGTCCAACCTGGCCTTGAATACCACCAGGGATGGAGCACTCACAACTTCCTTGAGCAACCCATTCCAGTGCCTCACCATGCTTACAGGTACTTCAAGGCATACTTCAAGCTGTTCCTCAGAACTATATCTACTGACTCCTTGGTCCTTAGGAACTCCCTTTCTTTGCCATCTGTTTGTCTGTCAAGTCTTCAGCGAGTACTCTGTGACTTCAGCGCAACTCTACTGTCCCATCAAAATGGCTACGTGTATGCATAGCCTCAAAATGCAGGAATGTGAAAGAGGAGAGAGTTCATTTTCTGTGGGAGAGAAAGCCTAAAGACTGTCTCCCTCTGCTGTCACAGTCTCCTAGTGATGTCTCCATGCAGTGATGTTCTCCTGAAGGATGAGTAGTTATCTCCATTTCTAACAAGTCATGTTATGCCCTGTTAGCCTTAAAAATGGTTGAAGCTGGAGCAAAGCTTTCTTAATGAAACTCAAAAGCAGGTAAAACTACCTACTTAGGGAGGTCTAATAAAATCCTGCAGTTCAGGCTAGTGGTGCTGTATGCGCAAGCTGGGGTGCAGCTTAACATGAACATAGGGGAATTTGCTGCAGCAGGTGGAAACCAGACAATGCTTGGTGAGGCCACATCATGCTGCTGCTGGAAATGACTCAACTCAATAATTTAACATTGGAGATTTTACATGGATGTAAATTGTAGAAACTGAATGTAGTTCAAAGGGAGCTGAACACATCAGAATCAAACCCAGGACAGGTTACTTATCCACAGAAGCAATTATCCGTTTCCATACTGCTCTGGTTGAAACCAAGTGTTACAACGTTGTTTCCAAGCCTCAAGGATCATTTTTCTCCTTTCTCTTGTTTATAGCAGTCTGTATTTTATATCAACCTCTCTTGTGGACCCCCTTCTTTCATAAGGCACCAGGGAAATTCCAGAGAGCTAGAAGTGAACAAATGTTTCATTATTTTAGAAGGATGAAGGAGATGACTCCCTTCTTCCAGCCTCCCTATGTAAATATAGGCCAGTTAACCTGATGTTAGTTTTGAGACTGCAAGAAAATCAGACGAACAAAATAGTCAACATCTACTTAAAGAGATGGTGATATAAATGACAACACTCAGTATGGTTTTGATAATAAAAATGACAGTAAAAAACAGTTTTAAAATGTCACTACCCAAAGTGTAGCAGATACGAAATGAGTAAACTGATATAACAGAAGGATATCAGGAGAGTATTTTTATCAAGATTCTGCAGTGATTTGTTCTTGCCCCAGGCTATTCATTATTGTTATCTAGGATTTGAAAGAAAAAA
>NDXB01001867.1:0-13209 GCA_002631895.1 Agapornis roseicollis
CATTTTCTCATCAACCACCACCCCCAAGTCCTTTTCTGCAGGGCTGCTCTGAATCTCCTCTTTACCCAACCTGTAGCTGTGCCTGGGGTTGCTCCCACCCAGGTGCAAGACCTTGCACTTGGCATGGTTACACCTTACGAGGCTGGCATCAGCCCACCTCACAAGCGTGTCAAGGTCCCTCTGGATGGCATTCCTTCCCTCCAGCGTATCCACCGAACCACACAGCTTGGTGTCATTGGCAAACTTGCTGAGGGTGCACTCAATCCCACTGTCCATGTCCACTGTGTTTTGATTTTCCGTTGGGAACAAAACTCGTAACAAGAATGTTTTTATTTACTGCTCGAATGTTTTACTCTAACCAAGGACTTTCTGAGTCTCACACTCTGCCAGGGAGGTGGGGAGGCCAGGAGGAAGCAGGGACAGGACATCTGACCCAAACTGACCGAAGAGGTATTCCATACCATAGCACGTCATGCCCAGGATGTAACTGGGAGTTACCTGGAAGGGCTAGCTCTTTAAAGGGGTTGGAGGAGGTATTGGGTCAGTGCTCAGTTGGGNGAAGGGAGGTGGCCAGGAGGAAGCAGGGACAGGACATCTGACCCAAACTGACCGAAGAGGTATTCCATACCAAAGCACGTCATGCCCAGGATGTAACTGAGAGTTACCCAGAAGGACACTTCACTTCCCGGTCGGGCTCGTTTTCGGCGGGTGGTATTGTACCCTCTTCCCTTGTTATTTCCTTATCGTTATAATAATTGGTGGTAGCAACAGTGATTTGTGTTATACCTTAGTTACTGGACTGTTGTTATCTCAACCCGTGGGAGTTGCATTCCTTCAATTCTCCTCCTCATCCCTCCGGGAGCGGGGAGGAAGGAAGGGGGGAGGAGAGAAAGAGGGGGAGGAAGTAGAAACTGGGTTTAAACCACAACAATGTTGAACAAGACCAGTCCCAACACCCATCCCTGAGGGACACCACTCGTCACTGGCCTCCAGCCAGACACTGAGCTATTGACCACAACTCTTTGTGTGAGGCCATCCAGCCAGTTCTTTATCCACTGAGTGGTCCATCTATCAAATTGAGGCCTCTCTAATTTAGAGACAAGGATGTCGTGTGGGACAGTGTCGAACGCTTTGCACAAGTCCAGGTAGATGATGTCAACTGCTCTACCCCTGTCCATCAGTTCTGTAGCCCCATCATAGAAGGCCACCAAATTGGTTAGGCAGGATTTCCCCCTAGTGAAGCCATGCTGGCTGCTACCAAGCACCTTGTTGTTTTTCATGTGCCTCAGCCTGCCTTCCAGGAGAATCTGCTCCAAGATTTTGCCAGGCACAGAGGTGAGACTGACTGGTCTGTAATTCCCTGGGTCATCTTTTTACCTTCTTGAAAATGGGGGTTATATTTCCCCTTTTCCAGTCATCAGGAACTTCACCTGACTGCCATGATTTTTCAAATATGATGGACAGTGGCTTAGCAACTTCACTCACCAACTCCTTCAGGACCCGCAGATGGATTTCAACAGGTCCCATGGACTTGTGCATGGTCGAGTTCTTAAGATGGTCTCAAACCAGATCCTCTCCTACAGTGGGGCCAACGTCTTCATTTTCACAGTCCCTGTGGCTGACTTCCAAGACTCGGGTGGTGCAGTCAGAGCCTTTCCTGTTGAAGACTGAGGCAAAGAAGTCATTCAGAACCTGAGCCTTCTCCAAATCCTGTGTAGCCAGTTCACCTGATAGCTCCCAGAGGGGGCCTACATTGTCCCTGGCCTGTATTTTATTTGCAATGTACCTGTAGAATCCCTTCTTGTCATCCTTAACATCCCTAACTAAGTTTAATTCTAACTGGGCCTTAGCTTTCCTCACCTGGTCCCTATCTTCCCGGACAACATCCCTGTATTCATCCCAGGCCGCCTGTCCTTGCTTCCAGCTTTTATAAGCCTCTTTCTTCCTTTGAGTTTTCCTCAGCAGCTCCTTATCCATCCAAGGAGGTCTCCTGGCCCTCCTGTTGCACTTCCTTCTAGTTGGGATGCAACACTCCTGAGCTTGTAGCAGGTGATCCTTGAATATCATCCAGCAGTCATGAGCCCCCCTGCCCTCTAGGGCTCTATCCCATGGAACCTTACTAAGCAGGTTCCTGAAGAGGCCAAAGTCTGCTCTGTTGGAGTCCAGGGCAGTGAGTTTGCTGCATGCTCTTCTTATTGTCCTGAGGATCTCGAAGTCAACCATCTCATGATCAGTGCATCCAAGGCTGTCCTGGAGTGTCACATTTCCAACGAGCCCTTCTCTGTTCGTTAGCACGAGGTCAAGCACAGCACCTTTCCTTAATCATCTTTGTGGCTCTGTATCATCAGCGAACTTGCTGAGGGTACACTCAGTTCCCTCATCCAGGTCATTGATGAAAATATTAAGCAGCACCTGTCCCAGCACCAACCCCTTAGGGACTCCACTAGTCATAGACCTTCAGCTAGATTCTGCCCCATTGACCACAACTCTCTGCCTTCTTCCTTTCAACCAGTTCTCAATCCACCTCACTACCTGATCATCAAGCCCACACTTTCTTAGCTTATCTATGAATATCCTGTGGGAAACAGTATCAAATGCCTTATTGAAATCAAGAAAAACCACATCTACCACTCTACCATTATCCGTCCACCTAGTTACTTCCTCATAGAAGGCTATAAGGTTGGTCAAACATGACTTCCCCTTGGTAAAACCATGTTGGCTGCTTTAATGACCCCCTCGTCCTTGATATGTCTAGAGATGGTGTCAAGAATAAGTTGTTCCATCACCTTTCCAGGGATGGAGGTAGGACTGACCGGTCTGTAATTACCCGGTCCTCCTTCTTGCCCTTCTTATAGACTGGCGTGACATTCGCCACCCTCGAATCCTCAGGCACCTCTCCCGTTTCCCACGACTTACCAAAGATGATGGAGAGTGGCCTAGCAATGACCTCCACCAGCTCCCTCAGCACCAGTGGGTGTATTCCATCCAAACCCATTGATTAGTAGATGTCCAGATTGCTTAACTGATCCCTAACCCAATCCTCATCTACCAAAGCAAACTCCTCCTTTATTCTGACTCCTTCTGGGGTTCTAGGAATCTGGGGCCCCCAGGGAGAGTCTGCAGGAGTAAAGACAGAAGCAAAGAAGGCATTCAGCACCTCTGCCTTCTTTATATCCCCTGTCTCCAGGGCACCCACCTCGTTCAGCAGTGGGCCTATATTACCTCTTGTGTTAGTTTTACCTGCTATGTATTTGAAGAAGCCCTTTCTATTATCCTTAACCTGACTTGCAAGATTAAGTTCCAAGGAGGCCTTAGCTGTCCTAATTGCCTCCCTACATCCTCTAACTGTCCTATATTCCTCCCAGGTGGCCAGCCCCTCCTTCCATAATCCATAGATACTCTTTTTCCACCTGAATTTGCCCAGCAGTTCCTTGTTTAACAATGCTGGTCTCCTGGCTCCCTTACTTGATTTCCTACCCATTGGGACGCTCTGATCCTGAGCTTGGAAGATGTGGTCCTTGAATGCTGACCAACTATCTTGTGCCTCTTTACCACCTAGTACCTTTTCCTATGAAACTTCCCTTAGCAATTGATTGAAGAGACCGAAGTCGGCCCTTCAGAAATCCAGAATTGTGGCCTTGCTGGGTATTCTGTTCCTCCCACACAGGATCCTAAACTCCACTATCTCATGGTCACTGCAGCCAAGGCTGCCATTGACCATCACCGCTTCAACCAGACCCTCCTTGTTGGTGAGCACTAGATCCAGCAGCACTCCTCTCCTAGTTGGTTTGTCCACCATTTACATTAAGAAGTTATCATCAGTGCACTCGAGGAACCTCCTAGACTGTCAGTGATTGGCCGTGTAAGTCTTCCAGCAAATAGCGGGGTAGTTAAAATCCCCCATGAGGCCCAAGGCATGCAGTCGTGAGGCTGCTTTCAGCTGCCTGTAGAAAGCTTCATCAACTCCTTCGTCCTGATCAGGAGGTGTACAATAGACCCCCACAACTGTATCACCCGTACCAGCCTGCCCCCTAATTCGTACCCACAGACTTTCCGCTTGCTCCTCATCTGCCCCTGGACAGAACTCAACACATTCTAGTCGCTCTCTTACATAAAGAGCAACTCCACCACCTCACTTTGCTGACCTATCTTTCCTAAAAAGGACATAGCCATCCATGACCACATTCCAGTCATGTGAGCTGTCCCACCATGTCTCTGTAATTGCCACCAGATTATAACCTTTAAACTGCACACAGACTTCTAACTCCTCCTGTTTATTCCCCATGCTGCGTGCATTGGTGTACAGGCATTTCAGGGAGTGAGCAGAGTACGCTAGTGGCACCCTTGGGAGGCAGGAGGTCTTCTGGTCTACATTAATACTAGAACAATGCCCCAATTAGTTCGAACCCAGCTACAACCCCCTCCTACTTTCAACCTAACCAAAAAACTCTGTGAGTGAGCTCTGCTAACTCTTGCCCTAGTACCCTTTTTCCCCTGCGGGACAGGGTCTAAACAACTATCCTTTCCCTCAAATGAAACAATAGATTGAGAGTCCTCCCTAGTCAGCCATCCTGCAAGCCCCAGCATGTTTCTCTTGAGCTTGTCCCTAACAGGCCCAGTTATCTCCCCTTCCCCCTTCATATCTAGTCTAAAGCCCTGTCAATGATCCCTGCTAACTCCTGCCCCAAAAACTTTTTACCTCTCTGGGACTGGTGTATCCCACCTGCCACCAGCAAACCAGGTGTCTCATATAGCAGCCCATGATTGAAAAACCCCAAACCCTTCCTTTGGCACCAGTCATGTAGCCATACATTAATCTGCAGACTCTTCCTATTTATCTCTTCACCCTTGCTTGTAATAGGTATGGAGGCAAACACCACTTGCGCTCCAGACCCTCTAACCAGCCGTCCCAGTGCCCTGAAGTCTCTTTTCATTGCCCTTGCACCCCTTGTAATAATTTCATCACTGCCAACCTGAAAAACCAGCAGTGGATAGTAGTCAGAGGGCTGCACCAGATCAGAGAGTTTCCTTTTAACATCTCTAATCTGAGCCCCACGTAGGCAGCAGACTTCCCTGTAGGATGGATCTGGTTGACAAATGGGCCCTTCTGTTCCTCTCAGAAGGGAGTCACCCACCACAATTACTCTTCTTTTCTTCTTGGTTGAGGACGTTCTAATGCATGGGGGTGAGTGACAAGCCCTAGGTGACTCACTAGAGAGATCTACCCCTTCATCTCCATTTATCTGGTCCTGTAGTTCCAAGACCTCGTACCTGTTATTCAAGGGCAACTGGGAGGGAGGAAGGGATTGCGAGGGTTTTTGCTTACCTCTCCCAGGAGGGATCTCCCTCCATACCTCCTTGTCCCTTAAATTGACTCCTTCTGTCTGATGGTAGGAGGGATGGGGATCTATCACCTGTTCAACCACTTCCCTCTGCCCTTGACTTAGGATGTGGCTCCACCAATCTATTTTACTTTCACATTCTCTGATGGCTCTCAGCCTTTCTACCTCCTCCCTCAGTTCCACCACCTGCCTGAGCAGATCATTTATTCGCTCACACCGCACACGACCAGTGTCACTGGCTCCCTCCAATACAAGTGCCAGGCTCAGGCATTCGCTGCAGTCAGACCTGCACAGCTGCTTGTCTGCAGGCAGGCTCAGTCTGGGTACCTATGTTATTCCTCACTACAGCTGTTGATCGTGTTGTGACCATGATCTATCTGGTCAATCGGTCTGTCTACGTCTGTCCGCACAAGCAAGCAGTCCTTCCTCCTCCTTTGTTCCAGGCAAGTTCTCTTGAGCAGGTGGTCAGCCCACTCGCCTGCCCACACAAACTGCCTCGACCTGCTCTGTTCACTGCACTCCTGGTCACTCGTGCTCCTTGGGCAGGTTTTTACCCACTCAGGGCTGGTGCCGTCCCTCCTGGCTCTGCCCCCGGTGCGTCAGCTGCTTGTGTGAGCTGAGCTGCCGGCTCCTGGGCAAATCCTGTTGAGGACTTGAGGCTCCCTCCTCACTGGCTCTTGGTGCTCTGAGGTGATGCTCCTGGAAGCTGATCTCCCTCCACTCCGCTCCGGTGTTGCAGGCGTCCTCTCTCAAGCCGCTCACCCCAACAATTCTGTGAATTCTTGGGCATTTTAAATTATTTTCTTCTTAATTTCTTTTTTACTTAATTCCTTATTTATAAAGACAGGAATTTAATCTCAAATATGCTTTAAAGAGAAATATATTAATGCTTATAAAATAGTTCTTACTGTGAGAATACATGAGATATATGTGTCAAGAAATTAATAAATTAATATTTAACTCAGGGTTTAAAAATTACATTGAATTTGTCTGGAGCTGCTTACTAAACTAGGGTAAAAATAATGAATTACAATGGGAAAATAGCAAGGGTGAAGAATAGCATATCAGGCTACAGTTATAAGTGATATCAAAACACATGATTGTAAGAACCCTAGCTACATCAGTTGAGACAAATCTTAACTAAGGTCTGAATTTTGAACCTTACATTATTTTTTACTTTTTTTAGCTATTACTGTTAGTATTACTGTAAAATACAGATTCTTATTTTGACTATTCAGAATCACAGGGTCTGAGATTTCTGTCTCTTGCAGTTCCTATGACAACACACCCAGATCACTGCTTCTGTCATTTTCTAATCTCACCAGCAGGCCTTTTTTTTCTCCTTTTCTGGTTTACCTCTTTCACAGTAAAATCAGTTGACACGTACAGATAACTAGCAGAGATTGCTCACTTCTTAAACCTAGAAACCACAATATCTACTAGACAAATTATGTCATTGCAACTGTTCATTTCAGGATGTATGAGGACATCAGTGTCAAAATGTTCTTGTATAGAAAATATGCTGCCAGGTTTATTTCTGACCAGTGGAGCATTAGATGCATTGACTCAATGAATATTAGGTTATTTCAGAGGTGTAATGTTATCTGAGTTTTCTATTCTCAATGTGAGACATTAGGAATTATAACACCTGTTATGATAAAACCATCATTAATTAAATAACATCAGAATAAGATAGTCTCTTAGCAACAGAGAATTATATTATCTTGAAAAAATCTCACATATCTGTAGGGCCTCTGTAGGGGATTTTTCCAGGGAAGGGGTAGAGACACTTCATCTATAATCTTTTACAGCAAAACAATGTTTTCTTTGCAATAAAAATAGCAGTACTGCATAAAAATATTAAATTACACTATAGTGTCCTGGCATGCAGTTCTGAAATCTCACTTCCTGAGTTTGAGGCATATTTCTATGGCAGGATAAGCTGTGCAACATAATTAACAGATGATGGCATTTGGTTTTGCAAAAGAAAATATAATGACAAATTTAAGTGGTGCTACTTTGACTGTGCTGAATTTTTCTGAATATGAGCCAGAAGAAAGGAATAGCTCTCTGCTCAGAAAAATTTGGGTTTAACCATGCTTCCCTTCTCCCCCCAGAAAAAAAACAAAACAACCAAACATAAAGAACTCAGGACTTAGGGATATATTACCATTACTGTTTTTCTTCCTCTTCTTTTCTTTTGCTGTAGTGGACATACTACCAGTTTGTTTTCCTAGATAGCTCACAAAATAACCCTGGTGTCTAATAACTAGTTTCTACTTGATACATCAAGTTTTTATTTTAATTTTTTCTACTGAATTCTGAGAATTCAGAAAACTCTCATGGAATTTTCTCTGGTTTGGGGAGAAAATGAAAATTGAGTTGTTATTTGCTATATCTCCCAAATGGCATCACTGTGTTAGATATTGCTCTCTGATGGAAAACAAGATTAATTACAGTTGTGAAGATAAATGGAAGTTATCTTCTAATCTGAGCTATCTTTTCTGATACTGTATTCATAACATAGTACAGTGTGCTTCCTGCAACCTGAAATTTATTATGGAAGTATATTTACTTCTTACTTTTAAAAATACACAACAATTATCATGTCATACCTTTTCTAGGCCAGATACTACTTGTATTACTCTTCCATTTGTAGGAATTTACTTTGTGTTATAAATGAGTTCTATATCTACGTTGTAAGATGCTGCTATACTCTTTAAAAACACATCCGTGAGTGCTGGTATGAGAAAATATCTTAATTCCAGTCAGCCTTGTAATTTACATATCATACACTCCCTTTTTGTCTATTATTTCCTCATCTGAATTATCATTAGACTTTACAACTTTTTCTCAGTCATAGACTAATAGGCTGCAAATGTGTGTATCCATAATGTCAGTTTTTGAGAAATTAAAACATTTGAAAACTGTTTTGCTTTACTAAATTAGAAAAAAGAGCCACAATTAAGTTTTGACTAATCTTTTTTCTATATCTGTGTTAATTTCAAAGTCATAATTAACAGAATGATTTATTTAAATATGTCAGGATAATTATCCCTTGCTTTGGCATATTTTTTACCATTATTTTAACAGAACACTATATAAAGGTATTTTACATGTGCTAGGGAATACATCATAAAAGAGCTCTTACATCTGTTAATATTTAAAAATCTTATTATTTTACAGCCTTCAGGGCAGTTCCATTTCACCCTTTCTAATATAACCTAGAAATACTTTTTGACTGCGGTCTTTAGCTTGCTGTTTATATTCTCTTAAACCTTCCTTAGGCACTATTTTTAGACATGTTGCAAACAAAGCAAACTTGGTTCACTGTAGACACAGTTGCAAATGATTTTATGGCTTGTGTTGAATTCATCTTATGATATCTATGGTCTAGAGGTATCAGTCTTAGTCTTCGATAAAGTCTTTTCATCTATGTTGCTCTAGGGTATCCATTGGTGGAATGCCCCAAGGAAGATGCTTTCCAAGCAGAACATACCCAAATGGTACCTCTTTCGTTACAACTTCAGTTCTAACACATAATATCATAATGATGCAGTTAATATATGATCTATAATGCAACTGCCATCTGCAGTATTCGTGAACCACCCTGAGGTCTTTCCAGCCTCTTCCTCATATGATTGTGAAAGAGAAGGCTCCATATGAGACCACATATGATATAATGCTGGCATCTCTAGCACTCTTGCCTTGTTCTGTTCATTGTGGTTAGGAAGCTATGATGACTTTAATTTTGTCTCATTCTTCAAGACTGAGTTAAATGAGATACTGTAGTATGACCAGATCCTTCTTTCTGGTAGAAATTGTAACCTAGAACATTTGGAATATGGAAATTAATTCCACAGATATAAACCAATATGTCTTCAGGTCACAATGAACTGAATTTACAACCATGTCTGTGGGAGGATATTTTGGATCTTGAAAAAGTAGTGATATAAAATAAGCTCATATACTTGTTCTGAACATCAGTGTAGACCTGGATATCTAGATGGAGAAACATTTGAGATCTTTCTGCATGTGTTATTCAACACAGGTGCACCTTATCACTCTAGAATCTTACAGTTGCTGTATCCTAGTAGCTGTGACAAGCAAGTTCCCTATAGTCATGATTGTGGCTTCCACACATACAGTTTATTGCTCCTGGATTTTTAACGGTTATAAGTAGATGGACCTCCAAAATGAGGATTTGTGGTGCTATAACAGTGGAAAAATAACTTGAACTTGCATGATATGAAGAGTATGAGTAACATAAATTATCTCACTCTTTCCAAAGTAAATGAGATTACTACTACATATCTAAAAAATATAAGTTCCTTTAATATTATGGCATAGTTAAAGGAAATGAATTAGTGCTTAACCCTGTTACTTTTTTTGTTATCTGCATGAGTGTAAATTCAATTATATATCTTGTACATGGACAAGATGTGGTATGCTGATGCTTCTAAACAACACTTCTCAAGAACAGAGAAAGACCAAACTGAATGGATTTTCCACATAAGACTAGATAATTTTATCATTAGAGAGTGATTATTTACTCTTTACCAATAGCTTGAGGCAGGACAACTCATCTATGCAAATCTGTCTGTTCAGAAAAATCTGCAGTAAATTCTACAACTTTTTATTATTTATTCATATCTCAAAACTTAGGAAGTTGTTATAATCTGGTGAAATCTTGCCTATAAAGTTACTTCTTGTAAAATTTGTTCAGTCCTGCTGGACAAATCAGTGGAGATATCAAACAGAATTGACAACTTTTTCTATTAACTATTCTTTCTTTCTTTTTTTTTTTTTTTTTTTTTTTTTTTTTTTTTTTTTTTTTTTTTTTTTTTTTTTTTTTTTTTTTTTTTTTTTTTTTTTTTTTTTTTTTTTTTTTTTGGTGAAATCATATTTCTAGACAAATTGCGAAGTAACCATCACAAATTGTGAAGTAACCATCAAAACAATGCCAAC
This sequence comes from Agapornis roseicollis, assembly GCA_002631895.1. NCBI lineage: Eukaryota > Metazoa > Chordata > Aves > Psittaciformes > Psittacidae > Agapornis > Agapornis roseicollis. The sequence continues at coordinate 10,311 of NDXB01001867.1, forward strand.
AAACTCAATAAATTCCCTCACTTTGTTCCCAAAATCTCTTACATTGTTGCTGTTCATTTAAATTTTTCTCAACTCCTCTAGATCTTCTTTCAAGTATACGTCCCAGACTAGGTGTAGTTCTCATACTAGAGTCTTAATTAACAGATATAGACCAGGAAAGAATAATGACTTTCTCTTGTTATTCATTATACCATTGCTGTTATGTCTGCATTTGTGTTTTGGTTTTACCACCCACCTAAGGTAAAATACAGCACACTCATTAAAGATCATCTCATTGATCGCCTTACTGTGTATCAAGACCACTTTGAATTCTGATGCCATCCTAGTTTGGACCACAAACTTTTTACATTATTACCTAAGTCTAAGGCACTGAAGGTCAGTTGAGTTTATTCCTTCAAGTAAGTAAAATAGTTAATACTTTGACACAAAAGCTCCAAGTTTCTTTGTTTATAATGAAGAATCAGAGCCTTGTATTAGAGTCAGTATTGGCCTTTTCTGCTTTATGCTGAAACTAAATGTAAGATTGAAAATTTTCTTGTCAGGTGGACTTAATCTTGAAACATATCATTACGCAATTGTGAAGTATATATGCAAAGGCAAAGCAATTCATTACAATGGACATTGTATTTACTTGTTAACAGAACTGGAGCAAATATGGAGATGGAAGTTCTATTTTTGCTCAGTGTGTGAAGAAATCAGTATCTCAGGGGCTGAATATGGATGCGATGTCTGTTTTCTCCACTGAAACGGCTGACTGAGAAGCATACCTCTATCTCACTGGACCCAGAACATAATTTTCCAACTGAACAGCTTGGGAAAGAGTTTGTTTACATCAACAACATATTTATGGTAAAATGTCTCGTGCAGAATTTGTATCTGACATCACGGCCTTCAAGGACTTATTTTTCTTTCCACTTTGACCTTAGTGGTCCACATTTTAAACAGATTACTTTGATTTTATTTTGTCTTAAAGAGATTTAATGTCATCCCCTAAAGATAAGCAGCAGTAATAAACCATAAAATCAATATATTGGGTTTTTTGCAGGTATTTAGAACATAAAATGCCAAAGGTGTTAATGTCTACAGATTTCACCACTGACAAAGTTTTGCTTTTGTTTTTCTGGGTTTCTTTTTTTTTTTTTTTTTTTTTTTTTGGGGGGGTTTTGTTTTTTTTTTGTTTTGTTGTTTTTTTTTTTTTTTTTCTGTTTTATTTTTTGTTTTTTTTTTTTGGGTTTTTTTTTTTTTTTTTCTGTTTTATTTTTTGTTTTTTTTTTTTGGGTTTTTTTTTTTTTTTTTGGCGGGGGTTGGTTTGTTTTTTGTTTTCTTGTTTGTTTTGTTTTTTTTTTTAATACTTCATCTCTCCTATTAATGTTGTCACCCTCTTCAATGTCAGATCATTTTATTTACCTCTTCCAAGTGGTCTGAAGATCCTGGCATGTCCCAGTAGATTTTACTTAGTAACAATAGAATAAAAGAAAATCATTCAGGTTGAACACAGAAAAATTCTGACAGTAAAATATGACAATTGTATGAGTACTAGTCTTGTCTTACTGAAATTAAAAAAAAAATTGTGCTTTTCTGTTCTGTGTTACCTCTTGTGAAGTCTTCTATAAAATTTAGAAACGTACTTCCACCTTTATCTGTGCAGTTTTCTACACATTCATATGCTGAATTACCAAGGGATTTCAAGTATTGAGACGAGTGATAGAATCATAGAATAGTTAGGGTTGGAAAGGACTTTAAGATCATCTAGTTCCAACCCACCTGCCATAAGCAGGGACACCTCACACTGAACTATGTCACCCAAAGCTTCATCCAATCTGGCCTTGAACACTGCCAGAGATGGAGCACTCACAACCTCCCTGGCCAACCCATTCCAGCATCTCACCACCCTAACAGGAAAGAATTTCTTTCTTATATCCAATCTAAACCTCTACTGTTGAAGTTTGAACCCGTTACCCCTTGTTCTGTCACTACAGTCCCTAATGAATAGTCCTTCCCTAGCATCCCTATAGGCCCCCTTCAGATACTGGAAGGCTGCTAGATACCAGGGTATTTGCAAAAGTCTGTCTCTAAACACTTTGCAGTAGCAAGCCTCTATTAAACGGCAACAAGCACAGATCACCTTAGTCACTACTGTTACTTGGTGCTAACATTGTAAAGTCACAAATCAGAAATCTCAGATGAGAGTGATATAAACGTAGGCTGTAGTTTTATGTCAATAAGCAGGGGATGAAGATGTAATAAAATTCTGGTGGGTGTCCCAATCAGCAGAATAGGATTACAGCCACCTTCTTACCAAAAGAAAACAGGTGTTTTTTTCTCAATGACACAAGTACTTCACACTGAAGTTATTGCAGTCAGGTGATGTAATGAGGTCTCTGCTTCTCTAAGAAGGTAAGTGGTTCAATGCGATAAACACACGGCTCTCAAGTACTGAGATGCTGAGTCTAAGATTAGACATGAATTTCCCACAAGAAATTGGGAGATATTGAAATACACTGGTATACTTCATGGATTGGTGATTTTATTTTCAAAATTTCAAAGTATGTGGTATTACATCACCATTTTCACAAACAACAAATTAAAAAGAGTTAAAAATCAAAAGTATCTAATAGCTTGGGTGAATTTAAATAACATGAAATCTGTTTTTGAAAATTAACAGTTTAAAACATTTTTCTTCTCAGTGCATCAACATTTTAGGAGCTCAGATTCAGAATTTTCAGCAATACAGAAGCATACACTTGCCAGTCATCTATGGGATGTTTAATTTTAGGTGGGTTTTGGTTCTGTTGTGTTTTTTTTTTTTTTTTTTTCCCAATAACACATGGTATTTTTGTGTTAGTTTTTTAAAAAACCATTCAATTTTCCAGGGCAGCACTTAACTTACTGATTTGTA
>NDXB01001867.1:13236-28262 GCA_002631895.1 Agapornis roseicollis
TTTTTTTTTTTTTTTTTTCTCCCAATAACACATGGTAGTTCAGTGACAGATTTATAAAAAACCATGCAATTTTCCAGGGCAGCACTTAACTTACTGATGTGTAAGACTATGGCTTCTCTTACAATCCCTGCTTCATTCTATGTCTTCTTGCCACCTCTGGTGACAAATTACTGTACCCAAAGCACAGTCCAATCTGTGTGTTGAATGAAGCATCGATCACAGCTTCTAGAAAATTAAGTTTGTGAGCACATAAAAGCTGGAGGAGTATCAGATACAGTACACCTAACTATGACTGCCTAGGAAATACATAGGGCATACATTTCTAATTTTAAATTCATTGAAATAGATGTTTTATCAAAATTTCCTCTGAAACACTATGGCTGGAACAAAGGAATATGTTTATTATTTGTCACTGATTGTTATGTACAGCACTCTCAAATTCAAGTTCATGTCTTTTTGTACTCTCCTTTGCACACATGCAGCCAAAACCAATTTCTTTGAAGGCATTTAAGAAAAAAAATCTTGCATTCATTCCCCCCACACACCCCCCCCAGCTCCTCCTTCCCCTTATTTCTTTAAAGGGTAATTATACCGCTAGACAATATGTTAAATCAGTTTGATTAGCAAAGCAATAGATTTTTACAAACCATTCCAAACTAATTGTATAGTCACAAAAGGATGAGTCACAAGAAGCCAAGGTTCTAAGAGGGTTGCCAGTGAACTTACCATAACCTTATGTTCCTTTCATTAATTTTGTGAAGCATGTCTAAAATGACAACAACAGCTGCTGCTGAGCACCCTCAGTGATGCAATTAACTAGAACAAATCACATTAATTGATTAAACATTAATTTTTACTTGCCTAGTATCTCAAGATGATGTTACACTCACTCAATCTGACACTTTCAACTACATATATATAATAGATATAAGCAATATTTATTTTTCCTCCTATTTCTGGACAGGACAATGTTTTGGCAATCAATAATCAAATCTGATTTCAAATAATATTGATTAATCTGCAATATCTTCATAAAAACAAAGGGATTTGAATGACCAATTTAATATTATTTTTCTCTCATCACTTGTTTGAATAAAATTTTATCTAAATATTGTCTCTGTTTTGGAAATCAGAAGTTTAGAAATTTAGTAAAACTGTATTTCAGTGTGGAGTGTGTTTGCACGTGTACTGACTGTCTCATCTACTGAAGGTTCTTTGTTAAGATTTTGTCAGAATATTTTAACCCAAATGAAAACTTAGTTTCCCTCCAACTGATGAGTGTCACAATGTGTCATCAGATTAGCTGTTCCAGGCTTATGTGGCGGTGGGTTCCAAGGGTGGCTTCTGTAAGAAGGTACGTGCAACTATCCTCATGTGATGTGGGATAGACTGTTCTAGTCAGTTCCAGCTCCAATGCAGATTTGCTGCTGGCCAAAGCTAAGCTATTTGGTGACACTGGCAGTGCCTTTGTGATATTTTAAAAAGGGTAAAAAATGCTGCACAACAGCAGATGGGAAAGAGCAGTGAGAACAGACACAGAGGCAAAAGAAGGAGGGGAGGAGGTGCTCTAGGTGCTGGAGTAGAGATTCCCCTGCAAACAGTGTGGCAGACCATGATGAGGCAGGCTGCACCACTGCAGCCCATGGAGGCTCACAGTGGAGCAGATACCCACCTGCAGCCCATGGAGGACACCACCATTAAGCGGGGAGATGTCTGGAGGAGGCTGTGACCACATGGAAAGCCCACACTGGAGCAAGATCCTGGCAAGGCCTGTGGCACCACGGAGAGTGGAGCCCACACTGGAGCAGCTGGACATGTTCTAAGCTGCAGCCTGCGGAGATTATGTGCAGAAGAAGGCTTCTGACAGGAAATGTGGCCTGTGGAGGAGCCCATGCATCAGCAGGTTTTCTGGCAGGACCTATGACCCTCTGGGGAATTCATTCTGAACCACTATGTTCCTGAAGTTCTATACGCCATGGAAATATTTGGAGCAGTTTGTGAAGGACCATTTCCCATGAAGGGAATATGATGCTGGAAGAGCAGAAGAGTGTGAGGAGAAAGGAGTGTCAGAAAAAGCACTATGAGCTGAATCCACCCTCCATTCTTCATCCCCCTGTCCTGCTTACAGGAGGTGAAGTTCAAAGTGGAGTCTTGTAAGAAGGAAAGAGTAGGAGGTGATTTTACATTTATTCTTAGTTCTCATTATCATACTCTCTTTAATTAATAAATTAAACTAATCTTAACATTGAATTGTAGAATAACTTGTGTTGGAAGTGATCCTTAAAGGTCATCTAATCCAACCCCTCCTTGAAATGAGCAGGGACATCTTCAATTAGATCAGTTTGCTTAGAGCCCTGTCTAGCCTGTCCTTGAATGTTTCTGTGTACATCATTTCCAGGATGAGTCATCTGCCACATCTCTGGGCAACCTGTTCAAGTGTTTCACCAAGTCTTCCCCAAGACAAGTCTGTTTCGCCATGACAGTAATTAGTAAGTGATTTTCCAATGCTTATCTCGACCCACAAGCTTTTTAGCATGTTTTCTCTCCGTGCCCTGTAAAGAAAGAGGGTTGATTGAGTGGCTTGCTGGGCACCTGGCAGCCAGCAAAGGTCAACCCACTGCATAATAAATATTTCATTAGAAGTATTTTTATTTCTGCAACACAAAAAGTGACAAGTAGGGGGAAGGAATGGGGAGCTATGACCTAAAGTTCAGAAGACTGGAGATGGTGGAATCTATCAAATGTGCTGATTATTCCATATTTTATTTATTTATTTATTTATTTTGCTATTTATAAAATATCACTTCATAATAGTTATTATCATGAGGAAACAAATAATTGTTCTGCAGGTGCACACTTTGTAAAGAATCATCAACAACATGTTGAAACTAAGAGATAATTCCACTAAAATTTGCATTAGGAAGAGACAATCACGTTCTTCCTTTAGACTTCACATTAGATTGTGAGCTGAACCATAAAGAGTAGCTCCTGTAGTGTGCACCCCAGAATCTTTACTGAAAATTTCAGTACTACAGGTACCACTTGCAAAAGAATTTCCAAGCTCTTGATGTTAGCCAATACATTCAGGACAAGCTTTTCCACTTTCTTTTCATTCATATTTAATAGTCTTGACTTTAAGAAAGAAAGTCTTCTGTGGTTTTAGCAAATGGATTTTGCCCAGTAAGGTAACAGGAGGGGGTATTAGCATACTCAACGCATAAAATGATAATGACTAGCAGTTTGTCTTACATTTTTTGTCTTGTATTTCTTTGCCAGTGTTGTATGTACTATCTGGGAAAACTCACAAAAGCAATAGAACTTAGAGGAGATGCTTCAATTCTATTTTAATTGATTCCACAAAATGTTTTGCAGCCCATATGGTGACCCCCTGCTCTTTTTCATACACTATAGGGAGAAACTTGTGTCTTCATTTCCCTATTTTGGAGGTTTAAATTAGCCCCATGGTGTTACATTCGTTTTCTCAATTTTTTTCTGTGAGTTTTCTTAAGTACATGAGAGAAGACCAACCTCCTGCTGTTGCGTATTCATCCAATCCACCAAAAGCAGAAGGAATCTGTTCACATTGAACATTCCCTTCATGCTGGTTTGCATCCTGATTTCAACTGGGAAAGATACTACATAAGCAAACAGCTGCTTTTTAAGTGGAAAATAAGTGCATAGCACATTCACTTTTACATACTGATTGTATCATTGGGTCCTTTAGTTCAGTATCATAGAAACTGGAGCCATACTCAATGTTTATTTTCTCTTTTGACTTTATTTTTTTTTAATTAAAAACAGGATCATTACATCCTTTCTATAAAAGTTTGTTGAAGTCTTGTTTCATGTTGCATTTTACTTGTCAGTGTATTTGTGAAGACTGAAAAATCACTTGATGAAAAGCCCATGGAATCTGATAGGTAACAATACTGTGCCTTAGAATAAATCTCCTAATGTCTATCTTCCCATATACTGATGGTGATGTACTGAAAATTTTGTGTCTCAATGCATAGGTCTAGGTGTTGACAGGAATTCGTGACAAGTATCATGATACCTAATTGTCTTTCACTAGTATTCTGCATTACAGACACTAACTTATGTAATTACTTTATAGGTGAAAGGTTTGAATGCTCAGCAGGCATGTAGCTCTGAATTTACTGGTCTGACTTTGAGTGCAAATGTGACATTTTTGTCCTTTATTTTTATCTCAGATTTTGCTCTGCTTGACTCCAATTTTGACACTTTTGTCCTTTTCTTTTATCCATTTACAATCAGTAACAGCTTTCAAGCCCCCAGATTTAATGAAGAACTTGTAAGACTTGATAAATGATATTCATAAACATTTCTTCATCTTGTTCCACTCTTCACTCAGAATACACAGCATGAGAATACAAAAATCTACAAGGTAGAAAGAGTCAATAATATCTAGCTGCAAAAGTGACTTTTGTTTGACAATTTTCCTGAAGACTGGAGGGATATATAAAACTACAGCAGACAAATGGGATCCACAGGGACCCCTTTAAGATCTTTATGAATATTTGAAAGGGCATCTGGATCCATGGCTACACAGGGCAATCAATTGCTATGAATTTTTATTTCCCCAAGCACTCAAAGGGAATGGCATGACAGGTATACATTATCAAGTAAGCTTCATTTAAAGAAACATGGGGTTTGTTTGGATAGGACCAAGGGGGAGAAAAAAAACCTCATTCATAACAATCTAATTTAAACCGAGGATGGCAAAGCTGGTTGTTTAATTACTGCAATTATTGTAAAATTGAATACTTCCTATTATTTTTAGGTGCTGCATAGTCTTTTCTGAATTCTAGAGCTGCTTCTTTGGAAATTTGAAAAGCGGTCTCAGGAGCCTAAAGAAATGAATAATGAAAAAAACCCTCTTTTTTTTATGAGAATTGAATCACAAAATAGGTTGGGATTTTGAAGGTGTCCTTTCTTCCTTTCTCTGTAGAAACTACTTTTTGAAAAACATTGTTGGAGAAGAGTTTAGACAAGTTTTGACAGTCACCGACTTTTTTAAAATTAAAAATTTTTGGTAGAGGCGATTAGAAATGTTATTGTGTCACTGGAAATCCAGTTGTCCCTGTCATATATGTATATCTTTTGTGATATATGTATGTAATTAGCTAAACTACATAAATATTAACACATATTTGTCATAAACCCATGAAAGGAGGCAGTATTTCTTTTTTTTTTTTTTTTTCCTGAATAACATGAGGTTTTTTTTTTTTTTTCTTTTTTTTTTTTTTTTTCTTTTTTTTTTTTTTTTTCTTTTTTTTTTTTTTTTTCTTTTTTTTTTTTTTTTTCTTTTTTTTTTTTTTTTTCTTTTTTTTTTTTTTTTTCTTTTTTTTTTTTTTTTTATTTTTTTTTGCTTTTTTTTTTTTCAGATGTTTGATCAGGTCCAAAATGCTTTTCATAGAAAAGCATAACTTCAAACTGTGTAGAAATAGCTACAGTTAGGAGATCAAAAAGGAGTATATATACTGTGAAATTATAATATAATATATCTGGTATAAAAATTGAGACTGCTTTGCCTGTGTGGGTACTCAAAAACATATATAACCATAAATGTGGTGGGTATGCAACTTGCTTCTTTGAGTTTTCAAATTCACTCCCACAGATCGAGCAATTTAATCAACATGACATTACTGGCTCCAGAATTTATCTGTAGAAGACACAAGTTGAAGGACTTGATGCAGAAGCTGTCACAGTTATTTTAAGTTACCCTAAGACACATGCTCCTTATTTTGCCATTTTTCAGTTAACTCAAATTTTAGGAAGACTATAATCCAAAATGCTTTACTGGTGGCAAATCACATATGATATAAAATAGTACACAAATTTTAAGAAGGCTGTATGTAGGGATTAATATATGGAATAAAATGGTTGCTTGGTGTTTATTCATAGTCCTCAGGGCATAATAACCCAAATTCAGTTCCTTAGGCCTTGCTTTTAGAGAGAGTTGTTTTTATTTTACAGTATTTCTTATACAGAGGCCAGTGGCCATAAAAATTATTGAATCCATTATAGGCTTGTAGAATTTCTCAAAATCACGTCATTGCTTAGTTTCATACCATTTCCCTGGCAATTGCAGAAGAATGATTTTCTAGAAAGTAATCTTGTTTGGTTTTGTTTTTTTGCTTGGTTGGTTGTTTTGTTTATTTGTTGGGGTGGGGTTTTGTTTTGTTTTTCTTTTTTTGAGCTTGTTTATTTTGATTTTTTTCTATGCCTGAAACTAAAATATGGAACATTTTGATTGGTGATTTTAATTTAACTGGAGATGAAGTTTTAGCATGGTAGCTATTGTTCCAAATATCATTTACTCAGGTTTCACCTCAACCTATTACTGATATACAGATTGTTGCCATATGTACACATGAAATCCTTCAATACTCATATATATAACTGATCCTAGCCCTCCTGGTTAAATAATAAGTGACCTAAAAAAGCCTAATCAAAGAATAGTTCATAGAAACATAGAATAGTTAGTGGTGGAGAGGATCATAAGATAATCTAGTTCCAACACCCCTGCTATTGGCAGGTACACCTCGCACTAAACTATGTCACCCAAAACTCTGTCCAACCTGGCCTTGAACACTGCAAGGGATGGAGCATTCACAACTTCCCTGGGCAAAACATTCCAGTGCCTCACCACCCTTACAATAAAGAACATCCTCCTCATATTCAATCTAAACTTCTCCTGTTTAAGTTTGAACCTGTTACCCCTTGTCCTGTCACTACAGTCCCTAATGAAGAATCCCTCCCAAGCATCCTTACAGGCCCCCTTCAGATACTGGAAGGCTGCTATGATGTCTCCACGCAGCCTTCTCTTCCCCAGGCTAAACAGCCCCAACTTTCTCAGCCTGTCTTCGTATGGGAGATGCTCCAGTCCCCTGATCATCTTCGTGGCCCTCCTCTNCAGCCTTCTCCAGGCTAAACAGCCCCAACTTTCTCAGCCTGTCTTCGTATGGGAGATGCTCCAGTCCCCTGATCATCTTCGTGGCCCTCCTCTGGACTTCTTCCAATAGTTCCATTTCCTTTTTATGTTGAGGACACCAGAACTGCATACAGTACTACAGGTGAGGTCTCACAAGTGCAGAGTAGAGGGGCAGAATCACCTACTTTGACCTGCTGGTCACACTAATACGAATTACAGAAACTTTTAAACACCTTTTCTTCCCCAATTAATTTAATTAATGTATTGGATTTTTAGCTTCACCTTCTTTGCTAAAAAAAAAAAAAAAAGATTTTAAAATACAGAACATAAGCTGTCTTGTGTGTGCATAAGAAATGTTCATTTAAATACTAGGGGTTTTTTTTGTGGATACTGAAGATTTCAATATTGATGTTGGATAAAGTGTGTACTGCATAAGAAACATCTGTTTATTTCTGTTTGATGATGGACTAGATACTTTGCTTTTGTAGTGTTTATTAGTAGTGTTCCATAAGTTTAATGTGTCTTGTTTTGAGAAGCTAAGTATAAAGTGGCTTGAATAATCAGAACAGCCTTTGTATGCTCTCTGTTCTCACATCTCACTTTAGTTATCAAATTTCCTTTTGAGTACACAGCATAAGTAAAATTATGCATGTTTGATATTTATAGTGTTGAATATTTAGCCATGCCAATCTACTGAAGTCACTAGGATCCCAGCCTAAGAAAAGCATACAGGATCAGACTTAACTCCAAAGTAAGAATAAGGAAGTTTCTTCCAGAATTTCTTGCATCACTGAGAAATCACTTTGCATTCTTCAAACAGTTCCTAGGTCAAATGAGTCATTTTTCTTTTCTAACCTATGTTGGAATACAGTTCTCTCTGAATGACACTGATCTTGAACAAAAATTATAGGTCAGATTCTGCTATATAAACATAGGGAGATCTAAACAGTAAATACTAGATTCTGAAATTCTATCTTAACACCTAAAAAAAAAATCAGCATTAACAACAACTGAATTCAGGTAGATTCATCTGAAAATTATGGTACGTAAATACATATTTTAAAATTGCTACTTCTCATTCTTCTGCTTGCACTTGCTGAAAAACAAAAGATGTGTAAAATCATGAAATCCTGGGAATATTTCCACTTGCTACTTACTCATTCTTCTGCCAGTTCATTAAAATACTACTTCAATTCATATTTGTTGCAACACAATTTTTTCACTGCAGTGAATTTTGTTATGTATAAAAAAATATTTTCATGCCAGTTCAGACAAAGGAAGGAAATTATACTGAATGTTGTTCAGTTCTGCACCCTCCCTCCACCCCCTAAGTATTTCTTTATTTCTGATACATGTTTTGGTACACCACCCTTGTTTTTCTCTAACTGGAAGCAGTTGAAAAGTGCCATGAAAGCTCTGATCTACATTCTCAAGGGAGTATGACACATTAAATTGGAGCTGGGAATGTGTTAATCACTTTTATTTTCACTATATGCCAACACAGTCATTTAAACTTTGCTACTAACCTTGTTATTTGAATCTCTATACTTTTCTCTTTAATGTAGTTGGCAACAATGTGTATCTTAATCTGTCATTTTCAGATCCTTGCTTTCTGCTTCCTATGCTACATCTAGCATGTTATTAGAAATATATTTAATCCTTCATATTCAATGATGCTGATATATGCCAATGATTTAAATTCCTGTATTGCTATTAGTCTGCATGGGAAGAATTTGCCTTTGTAGCTTAACTGACATCTTAGGCTATAAAGCTGAGTAGTGAATTGTGTTCATTTCAGTGTATGTAGGGGACAACTACAGCTACAATGACTGGTGCATATTATTCTCTGGAGGCTACACGTATCTAAGATTCAGGCCTGAACGACAGTGTTCTCAGTTAAGGGCACAGAAGGAAATGGGATTAATAAAATTAACATACATAGAGCTTATTAAAACAGTGCCAAAATGTCAAACTTTTAAAAAAGTTTGAACATTGAATAAAAATATTGCCATGGTGGCCCCTTCACTTCAAGTGTTCAATTGGAGATAAGCTATAGACCTATGAGTCTAAAGGAAGGCATAAAAAGAGCTTTCTCCCATGTAGCCTTGATGGCAAGTCTGAAGACTCCTTTCCAATTTCCTGTTTGTCACTGTAATTGCTGTAGTCCCTTTGCTCACTCTAGCTTCATGCAAAATGTCTGATTTGTCCCTTTTTCAACATTTAGCCACTTTATTGATCCCTTCACTGTTCAGCCTTTTCTCATAGAAATTTCCCTAATCCTCTTTTCCAAATGAGAACATTAAAAATAAAATACTGCTCTAGTCTGGAGGATTTGACTTCAAGGCACCTTGTGATAACATATACTTGAATATAAGAATATATTTTAAAATATGAAATGCCAATAGCATACAAAACAAAGAGGTAAAGGCATTCCGATTAGTGACTTCTGCACCACAAAGAGTGAAATGAATTAGCACTTTAGACACAAGTCGTGCCTGAGGTTTTCCTGCCTCATACTAAACCCTGCAATTAGCAGTTTTCAATAGTTTCTACACAAAATTGTATCAGACTGAGAAACTCAGAAGAAAGAAGAGCAATGTGGAGAGAAGAAACCCTAGTGATAGCCAGCTCAAGTGAGTGATCAGTCCTCCCTGTGAGTATGCCTTAGCTAGAGAACATGCAGAAAAGTTATGAGCTGAATTCTTATACCTGTATGCTTGTATACTAATACAAAATTACTACATGATCTGGTTCTTCCTTAAAAAAATCCTAGTTTGGAATTACAATGTAGGTCCATTTGGTGAAGGCAGTTGTCTGAAAGCCACAATAAAATCCTTGTTGTGGGGTTATAATTGTACTGCTTCTTTACTTATATAAAGAAGACAAAGGATTTCTGCTACGCCCCTGTATAATTAGAGGCATCAATAAATAGGACCCACCTGTCATAATAACTGGCATTCTAGAAGTAGTTTAGGAGCCACAAAAGAGCCAAGGAAGTCAAAGGAAACCTTATAAAAGTAAACAGATTTGCAATACAGGAAAGACAAAGAATAATAAATTCAGCCTTGTTTTCAGAGAGGAATTCCTCAAAAATGCTTAGGAATACAGTGTACTTATTAGGTATACAGGTGGATTGTTTCTTAAACACATTGGTGGATAATATTGCATGACTTGCTTGGATACAGTGAAATGTTGTACTGATGTGGCTGTTCTACTGTGCCTGTAGCCCTGGCTGGCAGGAAGATCAATAGAACTCAGACTTCTATGCTTGTTTTCAGTCTGGATTTCTTTGCTGTACTTGAATGTTCCTTAGAGCTAGGCTGATCTTTTAAGACCTTGAAAATTCCCCTGTTGGAAATGACTTTTTTTTTTCACACCATGCAGTGCCATGGTTCAGGCACGCTCAGGCTTGAAGATGGTTTTCATTATCCTCTTTTTCTTTAAAGTAGTTAATGAGAATCTGTGCTGTAGGTGATCTGACTGCTAGAAACTTTTTTGGAGTACACAGCAAAAAAAGAATTGGCTTGCTCTATGGGTAGCCATCTTTTTCTCTGAGCCTGCTCTTGTAAAGAGCACAAGTGGCAATGCTGAGCAGTCTTTTGCTGTCAGCTCTGTGCTTTCCTCATCATTCCCTTCTGATTTTGTCTTAAAAGAAGAGTACTATGCAGCAGAGAAGAAACACACAAAGTGCTGCCCTAGTTCAAGTGCAAACAGGCAGGAAGAATATGTGTCAAACCTTATTTGTAACCTCTATGCAAATTCTGCAGTTCAGGAGAGTTTGTGTTTGTGTGTATATATATGCATACATGTCATATATATGTATATAAAAAGACAGGATGGTGGAAATGAAGATGAAGATACAGAGAAGATCCCTTAGGATCTACATGCAATGGAGACAATAAATAATTAACCATTTTACTTTCCATATCCCAATAACAGCAGCCAAGTCACTACAATGATAATATGATACTACCCAAAGCAGTGAAGTTTTAGATAATCTTTTCAACAAGATACGATTTTTTTGTTTTCTTTTCTGACCCACAGAAGAATATTATATTTTGGTGTATTTACTATGCTTGTAATTGTGTCAGAGTTACTGTTTGTTTATAATTAGTCTATAATAAATGGTGCAATCTAAGAGGAAATAGCCAGCTCTGTTGAAAACCATTAATTTTCATGGACCTAAGTTGACATTTTAATAATTTGCAAGTCTAATTCAAACTTTTTTTTTTCCCTGGTTCTATCTTATTTACAAGTATCTTGGTTGAATTAATAAATAAACAATAGCTGAAATGTTTCATTTTAATTAGCATAAAGAGGCATTTGTATAGCAATGTTTAGCAAAGAGATCTGGGGGTCTGTCAGATGGAAGACTAACACTGAAACGAAGATCTGAATAAATGCATGGTATTTCAAACCAAATTCACTAACCACACAAGGGATCACATTTTTAGATAAGGCTCTTGCATTTAATATGAGATAGTACAGTCCTTCTGTTTGGTCTGTGATAAATTGCTTAGTGTGTGTCTGCTGGGACATAAGAAAAGAAGATATTCTTAACCCCAGAACTATAACACCTGATTATTTCCTAAAACTCTTGGCAGATTTGGGAGTGCTAAAGGAAATCTTTGTAGGGAAGAGGGAAGGAAGGAGAATAAGGGAACATTCTGCAGATGCTTTTCATAGAATCATTTAGGCTGGAAAAGATCTTTAAGATCATCAGCCATTACCTCAGCACTGCCAAGACCACGACTAAGCCATGTCACTAAGCACCACATCTACACAACTTTTAAACACCACCAGGGATGGTGACTCCACTGTTTCCATAGGGAGCCTGTTCCAATGCTTGACAACCCTTTTGGTGAAGAAATTTCTCTTAATATCCAACCTAAACCTCTCCTGGTGCAATCTAAGGTCATTTCCTCTTGTCCTATCAGTTGTTACTTGAGAGAACAGCCACCTCTTCACTTCATCCTCCTTTCAGGTATTTGTAGAGAGCAACAAGGTCCCCCATGAGCCTTCTCTTCTCCAGACTACACAATCCCAGTTACTTCAGCCATTCCTCATCAGGATTGTATTCCAGGCCTTTTATCAGGTTCATTGCTGTTCTCTGCACATGCCCCAGCACCTCAGTGTCTCTCTTTTAGTGAAAGGCCCAGAACTGGACGCAGTATTTGAGGTGTGGCCTCACCAGTGCCAAGTACATGGGGATGATCACTGTCATGCTGGCCACACTATTGCTGATACAGGCCAGGATGCTTTTGGCCTTCTTGGCTGACTGGGCACAAGGTGGCTCATGTTCACCCAGCTGCCAACCAACATCCACAATTCCTTTTCCAACAAGCAACTTTCCAGCCACTCTTCCGCAAGCATTATATGGGGTTATTGTGACCCAAGTGCAGGACTGGCACTTTGATTTGTTGAATCCTTGTCTCTAAATTGGAGAGACATCAATTTGATAGATGGATCACTTGGTGGAGAAAGAACTAGCTGGCTGGCCACATGTAAAGAGTTGTGGTCAATGGCTCAGTGTCCGGCTGGAGGCCAGTGACGAGTTGTGTTCCTTCAGGGATCGGTGTTAGGACCGGTCTTGTTCAACATCTTTGTCACTGACATGGACAGTGGGATTGAGTGCACCCTCAGCAAGTTTGCCAATGGCACCAAGCTGTGCAATTCCATGGATACACTGGAGGGAAGGAATGCTATCCAGAGGGATCTTGACATGATTATGAGGTGGGCTGATGCCAACCTCATGATGTTTAACCATGCCAAGTGCAAGGTCCTACATCTGGGTGGGAGCAATCCCAGACACAGCTATAGGTTGGGCAGAGAAAAGATTCAAAGCAGTCCTGCCAAAAAGGACTTGGGGGTGGTGGCCGATGAGAAAATGAACATAATCCTGCTTCAGTGTGCGCTTGCAGCCCAGAAAGCCAAGCGTATCCTGGGCTGCATCAAAAGGAATGTGACCAGCAGGTTGAAGGAGGTGATCCTGCCTCTCTACTTTGCACTTGTGAGACCTCACCTGCAGTATTGTGTTCAGTTCTGGTGTCCTCAACATAAAAAGGACATGGAGCTGTTGGAACAAGTCCAGAGGAGGGCGACAAAGATGACTGGGGGACTGGAGCATCTCCCATATGAAGACAGGCTGAGAGAGTTGGGTCTGTTCAGGCTGGGGAAGAGAAGGATGTGTGGAGACCTCATAGCAGCCTTCCAGTATCTGAAGGGGGCCTATAGGGATGCTTGGGAGGGACTCTTCATTAGGGGCTGTAGTGACAGGACAAGGGGTAACGGGTTCAAACTTAAACAGGGGATGTTTAGATTGTATATAAAGAAGAAATTCTTTCCTGTTAGGGTGGTGAGATTCTGGAATGGGTTACCCAGGGAGGTTGTGAATGCTCCATCCCTTGCAGTGTTCAAGGCCAGGTTGGACAGAGCCTTGGGTGGCATGGTTTAGTGTGAGGTGTCCCTGCCCATGGCAGGGGGATTAGAACTAGATGATCTTAAGGTCCTTTCCAACCCTAACTGTTCTCAGATTCTGTGATTCTATGAATCTCATACAGATGGCCTCAACCCATCAGACAGAACTGCTGATAAATGACTGAAAGTGGCTCAGTCTACGCTTCCACCAGGTCCCCCAGCACTTTGGGTGGACTCCAACTGGCTCCATAGGCTTGTGTCTATATGACATAGCAGGACACTGACCATTTGTCCTTGGACTGAGAGGGCTTCATTCTTTTCACTCTCCCTGTCTTCCAGCTCAGGGGCTGGTACCCAGAAAAGAACTGCTGTTCTATTAAAGACTGAGGCAAAAAAAGCATTAAGTACCTCAGCCTTTCCCTCTCCCTTTCTCAGTTGTGTTTCCTCTTACATCAAATAAAAGATTTGATTCTTCTGAGCCCTCCTTTTGTTGTCTTTTATGGCAGTAACCAGATTAAGTTCTTGTTGGGCTTTGGCCCTTCAAATCTTCTCCCTCATTAAATCCTTGTTCTCCTCCTGAGTTGCCTGATCCTTCTGCCAAAGGTTATAAACTATTTTTCCTGAATTCCAGCCAGCACTCTTTGTTTAGTCTTCTTCCCTGCTGTCTTGTCTTTTGGCTTAGCATGTTTTTACATAATATTGGAGGGTGTTTGCTTGAAACCTTTTTTCTTTTTTTTTTTTTATTTTTTGTTTGTTGGTTTGTTTGTTTGTTTTTAATCCCGAAGCAAATAATAAGTTGATGGGTTTTCAAATATCCAACCTCTCTGTAAAGGGAATGCCAACATTTTTCCTTGGGTTTTTCTGATCTGATTCCTCATTTGTGTTTACGTCAAGAAAGGTAGCTGCTCTGAGCCTTGTTTGACATGGTTTAGTGTGAGGTGTCCCTGCCCATGGCAGAAGGGATGGAACTTGATGATCTTAGGGTCCTTTCCAGCCATAACTATTCTATGATTCTATGACTCTGACATTCTGTGCCATGTGCCAAAGTACATCAGAAGTTTAAGTTAAGTTTGCTATTAAGTGAGATTGAATAAGAACTTAACAGTGCAGTAAGCAGCAACAGACCTTCAGAAGTGCATAGAAAGGAATGGAAGGGCTGTTGATTGGGGTTTTATCAAGTAGGAAAGAAATAAGACTATATGAGTATGGGCATTGGTAGCATTCTTTAAAACTAATGGAAAATGAGAAAAAGGGATCTGTAAAATGCTTGTCCCATGTCTACTGTCACACTGGGAAATAAGAAGTAACCAAGTCTGCATTTAATCCTGAGAAGTAGTAAGAGCTGGGTTAGAGTTATTTATTATTTTTTAAGTTTTTTTGGCCAAATTTGTTTGCTTTTCACGAAAAACTCACCTTTACCAATTCATTTCTTGATATTTTTTGTTATAGCCTCCTGTCATAAACATAAACGTGGTCCAGTAAAGATTTTTCTTGTCAAAAAATGAAATTGTAGACTAATCAAATATTCTCAAGGTGTTTAATTTCATTGTAGTTGCTAGACATTGGATAAAAGACTTCTAAACTCTAATGTAGCTAAACAAACTTTTTTCCTTTTTTTTTTTTTTTTTAAAAGGAAGATATTACAAAAAAATAA
>NDXB01001867.1:38099-55075 GCA_002631895.1 Agapornis roseicollis
TTTTTTTTTTTTTTTTTTTTCCCGTTATCCTTTAGGAGTGAGGACACAGATTATCACCTAGGCTCAAAATATCAATTAAGAACTTTCTCTTCTTGTCAAGAGCTTTATTGTACAAAATAGATTTAGAAAAAACTCTCAGATTTCTTCTTTCTTGTTTTTAAACATAATTATAAACATTCTAAATAATCAACCAATCTTACTGTCTTCAGCAGTCATGAATTATATGCACCAGGACTTCTGAAATTAACTTGTTCCTGAAATTTCAGAATAAAAAATGCAAAAGCATACTACTGACTTAAGAATTACTAAATGACAGTGTAAGGAATGAGGTGGGAATTGGAACAAAAATATTCAGTTATGACTACACATAAATAATATGACCCCTGCTATGATTTGTTTGATTTCTACTAAATTTTGCAGTGTGCAAGGCACAAGAAAAATTTTAACTGATTTTTAAAAGGCAATTCTCCTAACAGTGCAAAACATTTTTAGTGCTGCACCAACAACATTACATTGTATAAACCTAATTTTAACTTTTTATCTAAGCTCCAAAGACTGTAAGGGAGGTAGTTTTGACTTGGGACGTAGTTTTGACTTGCTGCTGGCGTCAGTTCATTTCCTACCACCCTGGCTTGAAATTGCTCCTCAACAGGGAATAATTTGCTGGTATTTCCTCTAATTGACACTGGTTGTGGAAAAGTAACATTGTAAAGCATCATGTGGCCAGATAATTCTCTTTTGGCAGATCTTGCTGAACTCACACAGCCCTTTGAGAAATCTTTTGCCCTTTTCCTGCTTAAGTTGTGTCTGGCATCATGGTTTTGTCACCAAATCTAAATTATTTTTAGTTCCCTGTGGTCATCCACACTGTACAGGAAAATGGATTGTTGGTGACAGAGAGTTCTAATCCTTTTTTACCTCCTTTAGGCCAAATAAAATGTGAAAATGAAATAAAAATTTAAATACTGAGGTACAGATGCATGGTGACTGTATTTTTGGGAAAATTTTCTTCCATGTCTCAAAGTACTCAGGGTGCTGACAATTGCAATTCAGATATCCTGTTATTTTTCAGAGTGCATTTCTACAATTGGTGTAAATGGAGTATACAAATAAACTGGTATACTAGACTATAATAGTTATTTGATGATGTGGCAATATGTTTAAACAACACAGAATGTTACTTTTTAGTTGTTGCTCAGTAATGTTTAGTCTGACCAAGGACTTTGTGAGCCTCATGCTCTGCCAGGGAGGAGGGGAGGCCAGGAGGAAGCAGAAACAGGACACCTGACCCAAACTAGCCAAAGAGGTATTCCATACCACAGCATGTCATGCCCAGTACATAAACTGGGGGCAGTTATCCAGAAGGGCTAGATCACTGCCTGGCAGGTGGTGAGATGCTGTATTCTCTTCCCTTGTATTTTCTGTTATCATTATTATTATTGGTGGTAGCAGTAGTGATTTGTGATATACCTTAGTTACTGGACTGCTCTTATCTCAACCTGTAGGAGTTACATTCTTTCAATTCTCCTCCCCATTCCTCTGAGGGCAGGGGGAGAAAGAAGGAGGGGAAGTGTGAGAACAGCTGTGTGGTTCTGGGGTGTTGGCTGGGCTTAAACCACACCACCATATGTTTTCAAGATATACCAGTCTTCTAGGATGGTCTTTTCTGATTAAAGATTTGTTAGTCGTGTTTCCTAGGCCACCTACACAAGACCAGAGCCTCTTCTCCAGCTAACAATTCTCTTTAAAATTGGTCTCATTAGAGCAATTCATTAGTTCCCATTAGTGCATGTATGTTCCCAGGTTATTCTGACCTTTTAGGAGGCCCCTGTATCTTTTCAAGCTTTTCCACACCAACACATGTACCAGTTTTAATTATATGCCTATGGAGCTTGAATGACGCTAGTCGAACATACTTTTGTTACTGTTTGATGTAAAATTGGTATTACAATGAGCTCTTATCTTCCTTGTTTAGCAAATGCTATGCATTTTATTAGTACATGGTACCTTGAAGTTCACAGTCCCACAGGGGTTATAACAGAGTCTGACCACTGTCTTCACTGTTTTCAGTCCTCTCCACACTCCCTTCAGTTCCTCCTAGGAGGAGTATGAGGCTCTTAAGAGACTAAAATTATGGGGTTGCCTGGGAACTATTGCAGGGTAGGTTCTGTGCAAGCCAACCACATTCTGCCATTGAACTAGTAGCTGCATTTTACCCTAAAATTTCTCTAATGTTATGACTTTGAGGGACTGGGGAAATTTTCTCTGATTTCCCCCATTTTCTCTCACCTAGAAAGACTGAGGCACAAGAATATCACATATTTTTTTCCAGGGAGTCATTCTGAGGGTTAAGATTCAAATATATATACCCAAATGTATCTTTCCATACAAAAGAAATGTATGTATGTGCCATGTGAATATTATATACATGACTAAGGCCTAATTTTAAAAAAGTAACTAGTTTCACTTTTCACTGGAGGAAAGCAGATGATTATAAAGATAGGATGGTACTGCTGATCATAAAATTTGGGGAAGAAATTTTATAGAAATGGATTCTAAGTTACAATAATAATATAAAGAAAAAGGAATGGAATCTACTAATAAAAGAATCATTTAAATGGGATGTCATCATCTTACAAAATTTTCATCTTTCTTTTGGAAAAAACCTCGATTTTTCCATCCAGAAATTTTCATTGTTATTTTAAATAGCCTCATATTCATTCTATTTTTATATTTCTATGGAAACTTATACAGAAAATGTCTATGGAAATTTACACTTTAAAAAATCTTGGTTTTTCCAAGTGTAAGCAATTTCAGAGGTAATCAAGCAGATCAGGAAAATCACTGTATGAAGATACACTCTTATGGTGGATCTAGAAAAATTATTCAGTAGTATTAGGTGATGGAAGGTCAACAAAGATGGTCCAGAAGGAGGAAACTGGCACATTGGAGAGAAGGTTAAAGTACATCAGCATATTGACTTACATAAAGTAAGGCAAAGCAAAACAGTGAACAAACAAAAAGTGCATTAACTGATTCTGGCATCTTCAAAGTTCTGAATTCTCATTTTCATTATCCATTCGTTTGTCTGTATACATAATGCACAGTGATTTCAGCTGGGATTTGGATCCTTTCTATTTAATGGTTCTGTATTTGTTTACCCCTACGTTACCTATAAATGACAATAAATGATGATAATATATGCATCTAGGAGTAAAAAATAGGTTGCTATACATATTTTTACTATAGTACCTTTAAACTAGAAGAGATTGTTCATATCAGCAAAACCAGACATGCAATTAATGTGGCCAGAAATTATTAAAGTGCATTCTAGTTTTGTTCTTGAATGCTCATAATTTTAGAGAGAAAATCCTTTTATCTGTAGTGGAGACTGTCTAAATTTTTATGTAGTGTTTCCACTGGCTCCTTTAGGTTTTCTTATGTTTGAAATTAGGACACATTTATACACCTTTATTAAAGATTATCCTAATCTGTAAATTGCTGCTTCCCCTATAAACATCTCTGCTTCTTATCAGTTTAAGAGTAACTCTTACAAGTTAGATTATAGATAAATCCTGCATAACAGGCATTTATGCTTTTCAGCAGTATGTTTATCTCATGTCTTATTAGCAATCATGAGAATAAGGGACACATCTCTACTTTGAACTATTCTTTTTTGTCCTAAGATGACTGAGTTGAACAATATTTACTGGTGGCTGAGAGTTAGTATGGACCATTTTGGATTGATTGGTGTGATATCATAAAATACCTGGGTTTTATTTACAAAGTTTGATGTGATTTGCTTGAACCAACACCATGCATCTAGATTTATTACATCATTGCAGTCTCTTAATGTGTATGGGTTTGATATTTTTTTTTTTTTTCACCTGGTTTCATAAACCAGTCAGCTCTTGAAATGCTAAACTCTGCTTTCATATGTGATTCATGGAGAGACTGGATTTATTAATAAATAAAATAGCCAGTACATTTACTGTTGAAGAAAGAATTCTTAGAAGTGTTGCTCGCAAGTCCTTCTATCTGCCAATATTTCTGTTTCTTAAGTAGTCATTTGTTTGTTAATATAATGTCAAAAATAAACAAACAAACAGAACACCAAGAAATCAGCAAAGAATTTAGAGAACTTTTGAATCACAAAGAAAAACTACAGTCTAAACTACAATTTACGGAAAACCAGAAATGGCTTATTACAATTCCATCAACAATCTTCTTTTCCTTAGAGCAAAATCAATGTTTTGAGGGATAGAGATCTAAAAATTAGGATTCCATAAAAATATTTCTGATGTATTAAATAGTGTGGTAGTTGTGTGCTATCATTATTTCACTGATATAGCATACTTAATTTTTCTCAAGGGCTTTTCAGACTTAGTTAGCACTTTTCTTATAAGACAGGGATTTTACTAGAGAGGCAAAGGTTTATGGAAAGGTTTATGTAGCTTGGCTACACTTGGGTCCCCATATTACTAGACTGATTATGTGGAAAAACCTATAAATGTCACACATTGGAAGGCAGAGACACTTTTTGGACACTTTTCCTGAATGCCAGTGAACAACTGCTTCAGTCCTTGGCACAGCCAGCTTGAGAAAGAACTACTGTTGTTGAACATTTCATTTTGTGATTCAATGATTCTATGAATGTGCAAAGTTCATTACAATAGACACTGTCTTCTAATATGTCTGGACCTGAATTTCACCTATCACATCTCCCATTATTCCCCAAAACGTTTCACACAATATGTCTCAGAATCCACAGTGGCTTATTTGAGCAATAACTTGTCCTTTAAGAGTATCAAGTATTGTCAGTACAAAATTATGGTATCACATCAAAAATAAAAGTTTGTGGACAGTCTATAGCAAGCTGAATTAAATAAGAAATTCAATCAAATACCGTACTGATTATGTTACTCGTTTGCATATATAATTAAATAAGCCTCCTTCAATCTCAGTGTCCTGGAACTCATGAAGAGTTTTAATCCTCCTTCAGTGACGTACAGCACAATGGCTTATTGGCTTACTCTAGACAACTACCAGTCAAACTCATAAAATACACCCTTATGTATTCCAGTTATGGAGCATTTTGCAAAATAAGAATATTAAATGTGGTGGACCATCCTGGGTTGAGCAGTGATGACCCTTTAGTTGCTTAATATAAGCTAGGCTTTGCTTGACATAAGTGGGCTTTTATGCTTGACATGTTAGGCCCTTAGCAACAGCAGGCTCTAGGAAAGGACCTTTGAGCCAGTTTAAGTAAGAAAAGGAGAAGTAAAATGTAGAAGTCACGTTGGCAGATGACATAACACAGACAGAAAAAGCCAAATGTGTGAGATAATGTACTTGGGTGGAAAAGTACCAGCTGCAATTAGCAACAGCTTTGAGACTAACCAATCAGGTTTTGTATAACGTGCTGATAAAGTAAAAAGATATAAAAATAAGTGCTGATAACATTAGAAATAAGTGCTGATACAGTAAGAATAAGCACTTTGTAACCCTATAAAAGCAATTGGTGTTTGGAATAAAGATGGCATTCGCTTGATCACATTGGTCGTCTAAGNTGCTGATACAGTAAGAATAAGCACTTTGTAACCCTATAAAAGCAATTGGTGTTTGGAATAAAGATGGCATTCGCTTGATCACATTGATCGTCTAAGTGTTGTCTGTGACTCCCGCTTCAACATTAAAGACTTTCCAGCTATATGTAATAGATGGAACAATATTGCTGTTTAGGGGAGGAGTCAGTGGTTTTTGTTTTGTCTTTCAGTCTATTTGTAAACATCAATTTTTTGGAACACCACAAGGGTTGACTGGAGAAATATCATTCAAGACACTATTCTATAGTTTTGTCAGACAAACTAATGTCTCAGCACTCTGGATCTTGTGTTCAACTGGGCTTACAGATCCAAAGGAGTATTTTTGAGATTCTGTAGGCTTTGTTGCCAATGATTTATTGGAGATTGACGCTGGAAATTCAACATTTGAATTATAAAGATGGATAAAAATGATTGGAATGTATGTAGATATATGGGTTTTATCTACTAATTCCAAGAGAAAGTGAGAGTCCTCATCTGTGAAAAAGGAAATGTAAATATAATTCTATCTTCTGTTAAATAATAGTCAAACTATATCTTCAGAATTGTTTCACAGAGCTGTAGAAATATTCTAGCTATTTCAATGACTATTTATATATTTTATATAAATAGGATATTTTCAAACAAAAGGCTCTGTCTGTGAAGCTGACTTGAGAGCATTTATGCTCAGTGAACATAGTTTTCCATTGCATATATGATAGGGATATCCATGGAAAAAAAATACATTTATCATATATTTATTTTCATTTCCATTCTGCACATTAATCCACCTCCTATGGAGTTGGAGCTCACCTGTGATTCCTTGATTTCAGTTATCTCTTTGGCATAGTTTTAGGTGATTATCTTCTCTAATAGTTTATCAGAATTTTCATTCCTCTACTATTTATCATGAAGAGGAGGACTGATACACTGTTGGGTGAGGAGGAAATTGCTCCTCCTTCAAAATTCTGTGGTTGGTTCGTTAGTTTGTTTTTTTTCTCACAGAAACCTCAAGAATATTTGTTTAGATTTTTCAAAGCCTACAGAATGTTTCTTTCAAGAAAAAAATTCAGAAAGACAGATGTGTTTCACTCAGAAAAAGCCACACGCAATTAAATTTAGGTCATCTTCCAATCTGTGGTTGTTTGGGTTTTTTTTTGTTTTGAGTGTACGTCCTTTAGTTTAGTATGGTTTCAGAAGTGAGACTTTAAATTTGCTGAGTTCTGTCTATTCTCTGTACTTCTCACATAAGACTGTGGAAGGTAAGTTTCTGTGCTCAGGAATAACTCTCCAAAAGACTTTTTTGAGGCTTGTTAGAAAGTTCACATAAACTAGACATAGTTCTAAGGGTAGATGGGTTAGTGGGCAAAGTGAAGGTTAGGAGCCATATGTGATGAACACAATTTGTCTCATGGCTATTGTATCCATAGATGGGTATAATAAAATGTATTCATTGAGCATAATAAAATGCAGTCACCTTTCCAACATTACTTATGCAATGGCTGTTTAATAGTGCACAACAACATAACAGTAATACACAACCACTTTAGTGGCAAAATATTCCCTTTGCTGTTAGGAAATTATACAGAGAGATAATAATAAGGGGCACAATGCAATTAAGAACATTCTATTTAAGTACATGGAGTACAGAGCATTCAACTGAAAATATGTTATGGGACATATAAGGACCATAACGACCAGGACATCAATTTGTCTGAAAGAGCTGCCCTGAAAACCACTACTTGGTTTTCTCAGGTAGTGTAAAGTACACTTATAAAGGGTGGAATCAAGAGCATGAACCTCTACAACAACAACAAAAAAAAAAAAAAGGTAAAATGTTGCATTGTGGAAACATGGACCTGTCCTATACTTTTGTATGTGTGCAATTAGAAAAGCTTTTCCATCCTGTACTTTTTTATGGTATTTTAGTTATATAAAAAGAGATAGAAGCTCAAAGTCCCAGTTTAAAGCAGCTAAAAATGATCAAAGTGTTTGAGGTTATGCAATAATGCAGTTTGCAAAATTAAGTAGGAGTTTGAACTTTAACAGCTTAAATTTCCAAATCAGCCTAAACTTCAAAGGATTTATTATCTTCTTTCAGAAATACATTTGAAAAAAAAAAAAAAAAAAACATAGGTTGACATCTACTTATTGTCCCTATAGTGGAAATTCCTTTCTTTTGACATGCTCTGTCTCTGAGGCTTGGATTTACAAGCAACTAGACACTGCTATACAGCAATTTTCAAACCCATAAAACTTCCTTTGAGAAGAAACTCATATGTTAGCCTAAGGTTTGTGCTTTCAAATGGACTTTCACCCTCGGCTGTTTCTTCACATTATTTGAGGGTTAACACTTGACCTTGCTTTTCTGGAATGTGAATGAGGACTATATTGATACAAATTTTTTAGGAGGTAATTGTCAGATTCATAATTAAGAACAGAGTTATAAAATAAAACAAAATTAGTGCCCCAAGTGTAAAATAAATAGCTGCTATCAAGTGTTAAATGTCAATCAGGATGGAAATGACTTTACATTTTTGTCATTGTAACAAACCAGGCTTCAGGACAAAAGTATTCCCACACAATTCTGGACAGCATCTTGTAAGCAAGAATAGCTTGAGGGGTGAAAGCTACTTTTGGGCAATGTTAAATAAGAAAGGCTTTTATCATGCAAAAGGTGCTTAATAAAGCTGTAAATTTACAGGAAAGTAAGCTAAAATGTTCTACTTATAGTGTCATCAATTTTATGGCCCTCCTACTTCTTTACTAGGGGTTTAATTTACCCTTCTGGCAAAAAGAAAAAAAGGAAAGGAAATGAAGCATCAAATGTTTTAATGAGCAAGACATATGTAAAATAAACAAGAAGTAGAGCTGCTATCACTGATATGAGATCACTTTTTATCTTAGTTTCCTTTTTTCTTCATTTGCTCAGGGTTCTTCACAATTATTTTGCTTTGCCGTAACACCTCTGGGCCTGTTTGCCTGTTTCTCTTTCTCTTCACTTGAGAGATAGCTTATTCTCAGAGGAGAGTACAAAATTCCTGTATGGTGCTTCTTTTTTGTAATGGTGATGTTTTCTATTTCTAATAGGTGTTGGAGAACACATTGTATAAGAACTTGATTTGGGTTTGAGAGATGCAGCTTTCTATTGCAGATTCTACTGTTGGCTGGAATACGGCATCAGATAAATCTTAGCATGCCTTGTGTATACTCTACCAGATTTTGCTCAGTCTTTTCTGGTAAGTACTGTGTAAGTGTGTGATTAACAACTTGCATGAACTTTTAGAAAGCACTGTAGTGTGAATGAATACTGGAAAGGAATTGTTGAGAAGAACAATAATATTAAAGTGTATTATCCTACACTGAATATTTTATGACCACTGTCTTGATTACTTCAGAACGGACCTACTAATGGAAATACTTAGAAAGCATAGCAGTGCAGTTCCTACTTTCTTAGTTTATCAGTCAAGCTACTTAAACATGGTAAGATCTTTTTCTCATTGCTAACTTTATTTGATGCCTCAATCAATGTTTTTTCTCTGGAAGAAAATGAAAAAAGTGAAAGAATAAAAGCAAATAAAAGAGTTTATTCACCATAATCAAATCTGATTAGCTGGCACTTGGAATTCAATTCAGCATTACAATTAAAACAGTGAGAATCTTTAGAACATTTTATCGTAAATACTGGGTTCTAAGGTGCAAGAGTCAAAGAAAATATAATCTTATCTAAGGGCAATCTTACTTAATCATTCATGGTGAGAAAGACCCTTATTATTTGCAATGTATGTGACACAGTTGATCATGTTAACATGCAGTCAATCCTACTGTCTCACACTGCCTGAAATTTTAGTCAATCCGCATGATACTGTTAGTCAACCTCATAGTGATATTTCTGTTTGCAAATGTTGGCAATTATTCATTAAATAATTTGTACCACCAGCAACCAACCTCTCTCTCTTTTGACTAGAATTTGAAATCTAATGATGATGAGGAATAATGGATTCACAACTTCATAGTACAGTTTCTCACACTGCTACTGAATGATTGAAAAAAATATTTCAAATTCTGATATCTATGTATGATTATCATAAAAAATTATATATCATCATTTACACTCCTCATGAGCTAGCAGGAAAAATAATATTTTTGGTAACAAATTTTTTACAGTGAATATTAAATAGTTTCTTCTTTGAATAAATGAGTCAGATAAATTGTTCTACCTTATACAAAATCAATATTTTGAAATTCAGGCTTGGATTCCTTTTCAAGGTTAGGCTTTGTCCAAATGTTCTTTAAATCTGATAATTACATATCTCTGGATTGGCTAGTCTTAAAGAGAAATGACAACAACAACAAAAAATAAAACCCAATCCTGAAAAATGACAGTATATGGTCATGAAAAATGCAAATATAACACACTGTTGCTCTCAATTCAGAGAGATCAGGGGTAGATATTATAATTTTATCATTCAATCTTTGTTAATTGGTTCAGACAAATATACTCTGCATTAAAACCACTTTTCTTCTATTCTTAAATAGTATATATTATTTGCTGACACAAAAAAAAATCTGTTTGACCTATGTCATGTCACATGGAAAGAGGAAATGAATGAAGATGAGCATTTTTCTAACATTACCTCACATTAATGTACTTATCCATATACAGCATCTTACTTTGAAATTAAAAATGCCTGTAGTCAAGGGGCAATACATGTGAGCATTGAGTAGTTAAATCACTTCATATTTCTTCTGACAGATACTGTCAAAAATAATGTTATAATTTTGTGTATTTGCACTTGAAGTCCATTATGTAATCAAGGAGAAATAGCCCACAGGGGCATTAACTTTGTCAGAGATGTTACTCTAAGACTAGCTTTGCTAATGTTTTTTCGGGTCATATTTTTGTTATAAGAAAGATTCATCTGCGGTTTTGCTGTCATTAGTGCAGTGTGTATTTATTTTTGAAAGTGAATTGCTTTCATATAACACTTAAAAAGATAATACTGGAGACATGCAGTCATTCTGGTCTTCTTTTCAAGTACACATTGTATTTAGGCATCAACCTTCCATAATTGTACATTCATGTTTAGTCTTTTTTTTTTTTTTTTGAATTGTGGATATTAAATATAACTGAAATTATAAAGCTATTGTAAATATTTTTGCAGTCTTATAATCATACACGTCTATTCAGTTAATGAATAAGTTAATTTCTGTAACAGACTTTGAGTTCTCCAGCATTAGCAAAACATTATAATTTTCTTATGAAATATTTTCATAATTTTAAAATACTGAATTGTCTCAAGCTTTAAGCTACTTCCAGACATTTTCATGATGAACTGGAAGACTTGACCTCTAAAAAAAATGTAGATTTCTAGGCTTTCAGCCAATGTAAAGTACTTTTCCTAGGTACTAATATATTTCTTGAGTACTTTTGAGTTTCTCACATATTGGATGAGAAATGGGAAATCAGAATGGATTTTAGCCATGAAACTGATTTCCTGAATAATTTATAGCAGCAAAGCAGCAGCTTAGTTTTCTTCCATAGTGTAAGTTCAATAATAAGCTTGCTTCTAATTTTGTCAAAATAAATAAAGGAGTTTAAGGTGTTCTTTGCATGGCAAAACTCTGTTGTCAGGTCATTTGCACATGGGCCTTGGAAAAAATTGCCATTGTCAGCAGACAGAAGTAATGTGCACAGTTGCCACTTCCCATGTATTTTGTATTACAGAGGGAGAAGAAGCTAACACAAAAACTGTAAGATACTGTTTGCATGATGAAATCCTATATTGTTAGTTTAGTCATGCTTTGAAATATCTTAACGTAATTTTTTAAACACATCTTTTAATCTCCAAAGCTTTGAGAAAAGAAATTTTTCTCAAGATTCTACTGCAATTATTTAAATACACGAGGAAAATTTGGTGTAATTTTGCATTAGTAATACTATTAGTTCCCAAGTAATACCTGGGAAATACTTTCTTTCCTTTCAAATACATCTTTGTCTTTCAAGCTGAATTTACAGAATGAAGTAGGATTTCAGTCAAGGCACTGTGTAATTTAAAATGAATATTTCATTTAAGGGACGACCAATACATAATTACTAAAAAATACATAATTAAAAGTCTGCTAAAAGAAATTATTCTCCTGCTATGCTGCATTGGGTTTGCATGGCATCAGTTTAGTAGTGCAGGGTCTAGAGAGGTGTCTCTAGAAGAGGAAGAAGCTGCCAGAAGCTTCCCATGTCCAAGAGAAACAATACCAGAAATCTCCAAGAGAGACCTGCCACTGGCCAAGACCAAGCCTGTAAGTGACAGATGTAGTTCCTCTGGGATAATGTATTTAAGAAGGGAGGGAGTGCAACGTGCAACAGCAATTGCAGCCAGAGAGAAGAAAATATGTGAAAGGAACAGCTCTGCAGACACTGTGGTGAAGCAGATATCTACCTGCAGCTCAGGGAGGACCCCAAGCTAGAGCACTTAATTTTGGTGAAAGTTTTCAAAACCTAGTTGATTTCATTTCTTGAAACATAAGAAAACTTTAAAATGCCAAACTATTAAGGCATTCCCACTTTTCTTTAATTAATTCTTTAGGAGGACAGGGAGGATTTAACATCTGATAAAAGTGTTGTGAACATGTAAGCTTATTTTTCCCTGAAAAGATGATAAGGCTATAGGGAAAAGGACAGATATTTATTTCATCATTCCTGATGGGGCTTACAGGTGGCTTTTTGATTGTTCTGGGGTTTTTTTTCACTATTTTTCCTGCCTAGATTGGTACTAGGAGACCCTTAATTTCCTTCTGTGAGGAATCAACCATATATGTCACCTCTTTAAGCTGTGCCCAAGCTATAGGGTTTGAGACTCTTCCAAATGAGGATATTCACTAACCTTTCTGCTTTACCTGTGCATCTTAAAGGAAAAGAACTGAGGTTTCAGTGGGCAAGCCGCATAACTGATATTTGTTTAAGGGTCAGGCTGCTTGCCTAGGCCAAACAAATTTGAATCCTGCTTGCTCTGTTGAATTCCTGGTCTTTCACCTGGGTTTCACTTGAATGGGCAGCAGGGATGATTTAACTGCATTTGCCCACTGACTTTAGTATCTTTCCTAGCCTTTCTCTTTTCAGTAGAGGGTTTTTTCCCACTGAGAGACTTGCACCTTTCCTGAACTTGATCGTTGTTTCTAAAGCATTCTCTAAAAGGTAAGCTTGGCTGTTATTGAAAAGAACTTTCCATCTCATGATCATGCCTTTTTTTGCTTTACTGTTTCTGTAAAGTTGTAGTATTGTACAAGATCATAGTAATACACACAATACGATAGCCTTTTAAAACACTGCTTCTAGGGAAGGATTAAAGCTAATGCTGAGCTAGCAACAAAAATTTGGTGATAAATTCTTATGACTTATAACCACAAGTATGTTGATAATTCAGTTTAATATGAAGCTGCTTAAGTAGTTGCATTGGCACATCGGAGAAGCAATAGGCTCAAGGCATGAAATAAACAAGAGTGAGTGATTGGGTGCAGTTGCTAAACTGGCTTTGGCTTTTTTGTAGAGCAAAATGTTCATGTAACAGATTGAGCTATTTGGTACTCTCAGGACTCAGGAATATTTTTCTTTAACTCATGTTCTTTATGAAAAATGGATTTTGCCGCTAAAATTTAGTCCTTGCACTTCTAAGTAAGTAAGATATGAGCATGTGAATTAATCTGAGTACTTGGCAATGAATATAAAATAAATATAATCTTTACGATAATAAGAAACTTACATAGTTGGATGAAGTCTGATGCTTTGAACTTTCTAGATATATTTCTATCCATTTATTTTTCTTTTCATAGACTTGTGTTTTGTCTGAAAGACACTGAGCATTACCAGTTGTTAAAGCCACTCTCTAACCTGAATTTTTATCAAAGACAAAAAAGCAACGCCCCAGGTACTCATTGCTTCCTTTGTTACTTTCCAGAATAGAAAGCAACTGTAAGACAATCCCCCAACTACCACAAACTATCTGAAGTCACATATTGCTATTTCTGTTAGCTGTATGATTGGGGACCCATTAGGACTGGATAGGCTGTGACTCTTTTGGTGCTCTTTTTCTAAGAGCAGTGTCCCTTCCAACCCTAACAATTCTGTATATCAAAAAAAGCCAGTTCATTGTTAGTTGTAAGGAAATTGTGGTTCAGGTCTTGAGTTTTGGTGGGCAAGATCTCATGGATTTCAGGTCAATGACTATTTTCTTTGAAAAAAGGAATGCACTATTTGTGCTCCTTTTGTTTTGCTTGGTTTTGGTTTTCAGTTTTGTTTTTTGGTGTGGGTTTTTTTTTTTTTTAAAAAAGAAATATATATAGTTTAGTATTTATATATCTTTTCTGCTTCTCCAAACCCTCAAATAAACACTAGGCAAGTAAAATTAGAAAACACACAACCTTGTAAGGAAGGGTAAGTGCTGAAAACTGATATATCTGCAAACAAATTCAAGACCATAGGACAAAAAATCCCTAAACCCTGAGTGGAAAATTACACTCTGAGGGTCAGAGTTTCTTATCTGTAGTCAATGGGCATTATTTTTAAAACAAGATGCTTCCCTATGTAAATAGGTCTAGGTTATTCAATTGTCATTTTTCTGTTTTGACTGTGCTTGAAACCATACTGCACATACCACATACGGGTTGTGAAATGATATGTGTTGTATACTGGTTGTGAAAAGGCTTTATTCCACACCAATTAGTCATGCTTGGCTAAAGATATGCATGCAGTAGAAATAATAATGATCTCACACTAAAGTTCCCTATGATCATGCAAATCAGACACCTGAAGTTCAAGAAGCTACTTATAGAAGACGGGGAAAAAATATCAACCAAAAACTATGTTATAATGGGTCACTAATTATACCCCATCTCTCTGATGTGGCTGAGATATTGTTTCAGAATAAAGTAGCAAAGTGTCATATGTGCTGTGGAGTGTAATATGCAGCTGAAAATTAGAAAGTATAAAGAGATATGCACTGAATGTTTGACCTGGAAATGTATGAAAGCAGAGGGCTTAAAGAGAAAGAAATACTGAAACATCTGCTGCCTTTGTAATTTAGTAGATACATTTGTTTCATAGATCATTCAAATTATTTCTGATTATTGTAGTCTCCTGTAATGTATAGCAGTAGCTGAAACAGTGAAAAAGTATTTGTTAAATGCCATTTTGTTCTCTATTTAAAAGAATAATCCTTTTACGTTTCCTCAGCTGCTGCTAGATTTAATAACTCCACCAGATGTCATATTTAAATTGTATTTTGCTTTTAAGGCTTTGAAAGGCATCAGAGCCCAAACAGCCTTTAGAACTTAGGCTTAGATAAGATGTAAATATGCAACTGTATACTAGACAAAACTGTAAGATGCTATTTGTAACAGATATGCAAAGGGATGTATGCAGATGAATCTAGTTTTCTGGACAGAATTGCCACTTTCTCTGGCACTTTAGTAATAGCAGCAAGGATAAACACCATTAAAAAAAAAAAAAGTAAATCTAGTTTAAGGCATTGTTGATATGCAAAGTGTTCTTATGGAAAGGAAAGACAACATCACTCTCATGTCATTGGCAGCTGACTGCCATTCAAACTCCCATTGAATTCAATGGGAAATGGATGAGGACACCACCTTATCCCCCAAACCTTTACTGAAAGAAGAACCTGAACTACAAATTCATTAAAAAATACCTGGCAAAACTAGACCTCTTGATCTCATTTTGAGAAATTTTATATTGAATTTCCTTTTATTTGGCTAATTGTATACATACAATGAAAAATGCACATGCACTCCTGAAATGTATCTGTCTTAGATGTACACCTGATCAACATACCGTTGAATTGTTTGGGGTTTTTGTTTGTTTGTGGGTTTAGTTTGTTTGGTCCTAACACTACTGGTGTTAACATTCTCAGTAATAATAAGCTGCATTTTTCCCCCTGTATCAAACAATAAGCTCAAAGTAACAAGTTTTTATCTGCTAAGGAGTGACTGAATCCTAAAGTCTCTCTGATACTACCATGCATTCATGACTGTGTTAGTTTTCTCACTGTAACAATGTGGCAAACAACATCATGAGGTATAAGGATAACTTGTTCAACTGCCCAAGATACTAATTTTAAATAAGTAAAGGAAATATTTTTGCTTGATATTGAAATATTTTTTTATTAAAGAAAAGTGTTTGTGGCCACTTCTTGCTGGAAGGAAATGAAAACTGTATCTAAGTTACAACAGAAATTCAGCATCAAGATGAAAATATTTATTAGTTATTTTACTTTCAACTCTAGTTTTTGCCCTGCAGGGAACATTGTAGAAAAGACTTTAAAGAGGTAGGAAAATTTAGGATGAAATCAAATATGTTTAATTTGTCTCCAGAATTTCTATTTCTTCTATTCTTTGCTTATGCACTCTATTTTGTTTCAAAGTAGCTGTACATTACAGTTGATGGTAATATTTTCCAAAGATGAAAGAAAGGTATGATAGTACTAGAAGTGGGATTTTATTATGTATTGTATATGCTGCAATGTGTCTTGGTCTCAAGTTTGAAGTTTTGGGTGAGATCTCATTGTGGTAGAAAGATGTGGTCCATTTCTCCCAGCCTGGCTGTCTGTTCACCCTATTTATTGGGCAAGTGAACAAGTTGAATATACAGAAAACTATATATATATAAAAATGGTTTAATACATAAATACACATATTTTATGTGCCTCTGTGTGTTAGATTTCAGTTGGATATTTAACCTGATCTCATTTACACTGTGACATCACAGTCCCCTTTGCGGAAGCAGGGGAGGGTGAGCTGTCTTTCAGGTCCTGAGTGATCTGGAATCAGTGTTGGCAAACAGAGATTGCACCATAAGGGGAAAGAAGATGACTCAGACAACAGAAGTGAGAAAAATACTCTCTTTTTCCTTCTCAGCATACTGATAAACGTTAAGTTCTTTAATCCTTGTTCTGAATCAGCTAGCTGAAAGATGTCTTTGTGGTCTGTGGAAGTCCATAAAATTGACAAAGTTCTGAATAGATGGCTAGGTTTTTCTAAGCAGTTCTCATTGAAGAATTAAAGTTTAATCATCCAAAGCATGAAATTCTGATTACTTTTGAACTGAACATTACCACTGACATCAACAAAAGAAATATATTGCTCTTTTCCTCTGTTTTTCAGCTCTGTCTTGTTTGGCGGCAGAAAGAATATTTCAACATGAGTCAATATCTCTTTATATTGCAGGGCAAAGGGGACAAGACTTTCTCTGGTTGTCTTGAAAATGAAAACCTTTTGAATTTTACATTGAATTTCAAATTCAGGAAAGAGTAGGTTGTGGAATTCTACACACACCTCCACTCCTCTCCCCCTACCCCCCCCCCCCACCCAGCCCATTTCTCCCCT
>NDXB01001867.1:55162-74337 GCA_002631895.1 Agapornis roseicollis
CCCCCCCCCCCCCTCCCCCCCCCCCCCTTAAATGGATGTCTGCCTTGGAGAGGTACAGCTCTGGATCTAGCAATGCAGTTATTAGTGACTTCTTTCTATCACTTTTCAATTGAACTTAGTACAGTTTGGAATCCTATACTACCTCCTTTGTGAGGAAACTCCCCAGAATTTCAATGCTAACATTTGTACTAGCAGTAAATAAATTAAAACCAGTATTTTTCTTATGTGTTACTAAATAGAATACATTAGCTACTTGCTCATTAGCAGTGTGATATTTAAAGTGTTTTCCCAACAAGTTTTAGAATTATAACTTTCAGATATGATCTTGAATTTCAATAATGAGGTAAAGTACATGAATGAAAATTACTTTTTTTTTCAATATTTTATTATAACCTAAACACTTGAACAATGTTGTGAAGCACATAATCTAATATATTCAAAAATTGTCATAGTTGCCAAAACCTGACTAAGTGTTCAGAAGCTCATACACCAGAGTAACTTCAAGTTATTCTGTGTGAAGAAGTAGATCTTCAAGGTTGCTGTATCTAATCGCTTTTGGAGTATAAGGCTCATCTGACTCATAAACATAGAATGGTTAGGGTTGGAATCGATCTTAATAATCACCTGGTTCCAGCACCCCTGCCATGGGCAGAAACATCTTCCACTAGACTAGATCACTCAAAACCCTGCCCAACCTGGCTTTGAACACTGCCAGGGATGGAGCAGCCACAACTTTCCTGGGCAATGTGTGCCAGTGCCTCACCACCCTCACAGTGAAGAAATTTTTCCTAACATCTAATCTAAATCTACCCTCTGTCAGCTTAAAGCTATTCCCCTTTGTTCTATACCTACGTGTCCTTTTAGAAAGGCTCTCTCCAGAGTTTTTTTTTAAGGCCCCCTTAAAGTGTTTGAAGGCTGCTCTAAGGTCTCCCCAGAGCCTTCTCTTCTCCAGGATAAACAACCCCAACTCTTTCAGCCTGTTACAAAAGTTGTTTGCAGGACCAGACCCAAAGCTGTACCTCTAAGGCAGACATCCATTTAACATTGTCTACAAAAAACCTGTATCAAACAACAAAAAACTTGGGTTTTTATGAAAAATTTATAGTCATGCTTTACTTGTACCTTATGCTACATAATTGTCTGTAATAGAAATTCTGCTTTGCTAAAGTTATTTTTTCCTAGCTTTTTTTCCGTTGTTTGAAAGATGCCGATTTCTATATATTCTGAAGACTTTATGATAAGCCCCAATTTGTACTCAAAGTACTAGCCAAGATGCTATGATCTGTTTTCTGCCTGTGTGCATGGGAAAAGTACAGATTATTGGAAGCCATGTTATTGGAGGAAAAGCTAGGAAACTGAATTCTTCCAAAGTGTACAGCATAGAAAGCATGTCAGATGGGCCCCCTACTGTGTTTCTGCATGTTCTGCTGTCTTTACAGCATCTCCAGACTCCTAATAACAGTGCAACATTATCACCTACATATTCCAATGTCTCTGCCCATGCAGAGCATAAATCCATGAACTACATTTTAATTACTATTAAACTGCATACTTATCCAAAGTGTTGTCTCAAAATAAGCTATTCTAAAGAATCAAGATACTTAAACCTAAGTTAAATGCACATTTGTCTTGTATGAGGTATATGTAGGTTTCCATTTAATAATGGAAGCTGTCTGTAAAGTAAATTACAAAAGCATTTCAGTACCCCATTTATAAAACTACTATAAAACAATAGGGGGCAGGAGGGGCAGAGTGGAGCAAGTTCACACAGATACCTTCCCTCATGACTGATTATTAGTGATGACATGTTTTAGAGAAACCATCCTGAACACTCACTGATTCTTTGTGTTGCATTTTGTTCTCTGTATTTTTTACCTGTCTGTCTGCTATTGATATGGATAAATTAAATGAATTTGAAAGCTGAATAGAAGCAGAGGGAGACTGCTCAATTTAGAAGCCTTTCAAAAACTTTTCATAATACTCTTTGAATTTGCCAACATAACTCCATACCTAGCTATTCTGTCTAACATTTTCATAAAATATTGCCTACTTGATGTGTATTCATCTGCTTATAACAGTGTTTATTTTGTGGCTGAGCATTCCCAGGCAATCTCTGCAGTTATAGTTCTTTAATTTTTCACTTTTGAATCAATTTTCTGAAATTCGCTTCATGTTTAAGCTGGCATTAATAGCAATTGAAATTCTATTGCAAGGAAGTAAATATATTATATAGTAAGTGATATTCTGACTCATTACCATCTTTATATTTGATTTTTCAAAACAAATTTTAAAATGTGACTAACATTTTAAAGAAAATATCATCTTGTTTCTTGATAAACCATTTTTGAGTTTTTGGTAAGTAAACCACCTAGCTATTCCCAGTGCCTTTGAGACAGTTGTTCTGTATTGTTGTTTTTAATTAGTATCTAATCTAGCAACATCACTGTAATTTTACATTGTAATGTTTATTGTTAAGACTACGGAGTTGTTATATTGCAAATTTTCATTTAGATGAACTATATACAATTACATATTTACCAGTTGAAAAATATTCTATGGTTTGAATTCTTGAACTGAAAAAGTAGGTTGCATATGCTATGAAATCTGTAGTTTAATTAAAGATTTTTGTGGTAATGGTGCTGTAAGCATAACAAAGAAATACAATTAGGCTCTTGAGAAGCCTAGTTAAAATATGCTTCTTCGCATCTACTTTAACGAATAATGAATGGTATCAACATTTAAGCTTTTATGAAAAAAAAAATCACTATTTGATACTCTTATTTCTGTACAAATAGTAGCTGTATTTTGAATTATTTCACCTTTTAAAATCATATTTAATATATAAATAACCAGGTTTATAGTTAATGCTTGGCATTTCAGGGGAAGGGATTGGACAGGGTTGTTTGTTTTTTTTTGGGGGGTGTTGTCTTGTTTTTCTTGCCTGGACCATCTTCTAAGAGAAGCCAAAGACTGTTTAGGAATTTGAATGGTGGAATAAGAAACTTTAATGCGGTGGTCACAGCTAATACTTAGAGTTCAATATATTAATATGTTTGGTTCTTGACTCAAGCAACAGTGGATTTTTTATTTTTGTTTTTCCCCTGTGAAGATTTTAGCAGATTTTTAGTATTCAAGTAACTAATAATGAACAAATGCCCCTGTCAGTACTTTGAAGACACTTAAGGTGCAAATCTTTCCTCTAGCCTCTTTCTTTCTTACTCTGTGATAGTGAAATAGTGGTTATTGCCTGCCATTTATCTCTCACGAGCTTCATTACAAGGAGGCCTACAGGGATACTGGGGAGGGACAGGACAAGGGGTAATGGGTTCAAACTTAAACAGGAGAGGTTTAGATTGGATGTAAGGAAGAAATTCTATACTGTGAGGGTGGTGAGGTGCTGGAACGGGTTGCCCAAGGAAGTTGTGAGTGTTCCATCCCTGCCAGTGTTTAAGGCTAGGCTGGATGAAGCCTTGTGTGACGTGGTTTAGTGTGAGGTGTTCCTGCTTATGGCAGGGGGGTTGGAACTAGATGATCTTAAGATCCTTTCCAACCCTACCTATTCTATGATTCTATAAAACACCTTGACAGCTTAATGGATGCTTAAAAAAATGTTAAAATAAAGGTGAAATATCCCAAATATTTGACACTGTTGTCTTGTTATGACGGATCAAAAAAGTATATATCAACACTTTCTGACTGTATTTACTTACCTTTTCTTGTCTGTTTGCATTCAAATTTGACTGTAAATTCAGCTGTAAACACAAATTCACCTTTAAAGCACCCTTCCACAGATCTTTGTCACAGAAAATTTAATTGCTTGACTGATTATGCTTTGAATTACCCAGTTACTTTATACCTTGAATTAGTCTATTTAATTTGGGTTAATTCCTCTACTTGGTTTTTGTCACTTCAATTTCCTCTCCTTCCTCTTCTCAGTTTCTGACTGTTGTATTCACTTTATTCCAGTGCTCTCCTAACCTCAGAACAAATGCATTCTACTGAATGTGCTACAAATTCAGTAAACCCATTGATTGCTTTTGTATATGTTCAAATACAAAGGGAAAAACTTATTACACCTATTTCAATAATCAGTAGGGCTTAAATTGATGTATATCAAGCAGTAAACTAACAGATTATTTCTCTTTACTAAGGAAAGAAATGTGTTGCCGAGTACAGAAAATATCTGGTTCTCCTGATTAAAATTATGTTTAGAAAAAAACCCCAAACCAACCAATAAAAACCCAAGCAACCAAAGAAAAAAAAAAAAACCCACAAAAAAACCCCACAACAAAACACAAAAACCCCAACAAAGCCCATACCACCAAATAGTAAACTAGTATTTGTATCATTTTGAAGTTACATAAATATCAAAAGATTAATGCCATATGTGTCCTATGGCGCAACATGGTTAGTCATAGTTAAGGTCCTGATCTGGACCTTAAAAGAAACAAAGCAGATGAAAGCATGAAACCACTGTGTGCTTTTCCAGACGGTATCTAGCATCTTGACCTAATCTTATATTTAGGAAGTATTTCCCACAAATGTGTAAGAAATCTGTATTTGCTTTTCTCCCTCTGTCTGGCATACATACAAAACAATGATGAAACTGGGAGCATTTTTGTTGGTTTCTCACACAGATATTACAGCTGTTTCTGTGCTATAAGCAAAGAAAGTAATTTAGAAACCTTCTGCATTGCCTCTGAGCAATGTGAGCAACCTCTAGGAAACTGATGAAGAGAAAAAGGATCACTGTTTCACTTACTGTAATAGCAGCCAGGAATGATAGCTGATAGTTGCGCTCGGTGTTTTCAAGGCAGTAGTGCATTTTGTTCTTGGTGGTCTTTTTGGGATTTTTTGGTTGGTTGTGTTGTGGTTTTTTTTTTCTGTAGTTATAAGAGGGGAGGTTATGGGTTGTTTTTTTCTTGGTGTGTTGGATTAGTTTGTTTTATTTTTTGTTGGTTTTCTTTTTGTGGGTTTGGTTTTCTTTTTGTTAATTTTTGGTTTTGCTTTTTTTTTTTTTAATTAGAATTTTTTCAGTCATGCAAGTTAGAGATATGTTTTAGTGGAATGCTCACAAAGTCAGGGTTCTTTAGAAAGAACAAAATATATACCTAGAATACAGTTTTCAGGTTCAAATTATTTATCTTACCATTAGCTGGTTTAGAGTTATAGTGACTCTTAGCACCAAAGCAATAGTTGCTCTTCAAAATATGCTACGCATTCTGTGAACCATGAATTTCTTACAACAGATTCACCTTCTGTTAGGATTCATTTACAATCAGTGCTGATCATTCATCCTGCAGTTATCCATCTCATTATCAGAAGCTAAAATCTACTGATATTGTTCTCAGAAAAGCCTTGACCCATGTTTTCACTGCCTCTTTAGATAACATCTGAGACAGCTTTTATGTTATAGATATCTTTCTTTTCTTTTGGCCATACATAGGTCCCTTAATCTTCTTGAATTCAAATAGAGAATATCTTGCTTCTGTGCTGAAGGCTGCAGCAGGGGCAGGTTTCTCTCATTGCAACAAAATTGGAGGTTTCGACCCCCTCTGAGCTGAGTTTGGTAGAATTTAGCAGCTAGAGTACCTGCTGAAGAGGCAGACGTGCCAAGCATTCACTAAACTGGAAAACATACCTTGCTGTTTGTAAATAAATGAGGAAGGGCATACTGGCATCATTACCCTCAAAATTATTATCTAGAAAGATTCATATGGTCCAAGCAGCTCACCTAGGCTTTCTTAAACTGTCAGTATTGCTCTTTGAAGGCAGAGCTCTCAGCTGGCACCAATTTTCTGACACAAGTGCAAAAACCCAATCTTGCCCTTCTAATGCAGGCTGCTTTACATTTCCCTGTCATTATCAATATTTCTGGAGAGCACATCTTAACAAAGCTATTGTTTGTGACCAAAGGGTTTGTGCTAAAAAGCCTGAAATAAATTTTTAAGAACACGTTTAGATAACATTGCTGGATTTATGCTGGGATGCTTCTTTTCTTTGTGCTTGTCTGTAAACTACTGTTTCTGAACATGCTCACCTTGTGTTTCACAAGTCAAATATTCTCTTGGGTAATTTCCATGATGATGAAATCATTAGGGTGTTACATTAAGGATGAACTGGATCCAGCATCTCACCCAACAGAGCACAGAGTAGCCTGCTCAAACTGCATTCTCTAATTCTGTTTTGCTTTCTTCACATGTGCCTTGCTTAGTAAGTACTGCTTGTAAACTAATATGATCTTTCACATTATTTTTCCATTTGCCCCCTCATATGTGGACACGCAGCAAAAATATTTTAGAACATTGAAAAGAAAAAAATATTTTTGAGTATTTTTCTGAAATATGTACATTTTATTGGAGGGGAACACAGCACAGTAGTTGTCAAATGATTGTTTGAATCAATCCGAATGTGACAGTACATTATAAGGTTAATCTGACACTGCTGTTAGATTACAATATCCTGAAGTAATCAGGATATTGTTAACAGCATTGACTAATTCCCAGTTTGTTTTTAGATGTCAGGGGCATTGGCTTTATTTATGTTCTCTTCACCAAAAAGAGCCCCCATAAACATCATGAGGAAAAAAAACCCAACCATATCAGCACTTAAAGTTTTTTTCAGATCTCACATTCAATCCACACTGAAAGCTGATACAATAGAAGTGTGCTTATATGTATATATTTTATCCTAGAATTCTTTAATGACGGTATTAATCCAGTCCTTCCAATAGCTGCATCTCACTCCACCTCTGTTGGTAGGGCTGTCAGTATAGATGTCAACAACATGGAAGGATGGGACTGCTGGTGTATGCAAAACGACACTTCTTTTTACCATCACTTTGGTTATAGCTTTAGCTGACATTCAGTGCATCTCCTCAATGTACTCCCTAAGTGGAGACTTATGATATCGATTGAATATGAAGGAAGTGGGTTTGGAATAAGTATCAACACATTGATCAACACATGTTCATATGGTAGGACCTATCCATATGTGTCTTTTTTCCTGCAGACTGTATTGACACAGTTGTCTTCAGCAGCTTGATACCTGACTGAGTGATTATCTATAGGTATTATAAAAACAACTTCTATGCAGCCTCACAGAGGCTGAGTGAATGATTACAGTCAGTCGTCTTCTTAAAGCTCAGTCAAACATATTCCTTGGGATGGATTGTCTTAACTGTTGGCCCTTTCATTTTGCTTCTCTGATAATCCAATATCAAAACTCTGCTTAGGAGTGCTGTGCTATCTAGAACTAGTAGGACAGATCATTCCACATTTCTGCTAGTTTTCTAAATTGCTGTTTCTGGTTTACAATCTACAACAGGTCCTTTGCTGACACAGTTATAGTTCTTTGTCCTTGCATACAGGCTTTTTTACCTTATAGCAGTCATTCTTTACTTGATCACTGTACATGACACTGTTTAAATTAATTGCTTTACTTAATATTTGTATTAGTTTCTCTTAGTTTTATAAATTGCATGCACCATGTTTCCCGTCTCTTCTTGTAATTAAATAAACTACAATTTCATTTTCAATCGTACATATTGAGTCCAGAAATATATTTCCAATGCCTGATAACCCATTTCTGAATATTTACCATCTGCCTCTTCCATGTTTCCTTCACCTCTAGGAGTATTGTTAGGTTTTCATTGTCACATTTTACTCAAGAATTGAAACTTCATAACACTATATGGAATTGGCTTGTTAATGCTTTACCTTAGGAATCTTTGAACACAAATCTTCACAGTTCTATTTAGGTGTCTTATCACTTCCTGTTTCTTAGCTTTGTTTGGCCAGATCAGAAAGATTGTTAGCTGTGTCCTGGTGGTTTGAATCAAATTTGGATTTAGTTTAGTGGCACATTCAGATATAGAGATGGGTGTTAGAAGGCATTCATTTTGCTTATTCTCCTATTTTTTCATGCCAGCAACATGATTGACTTGGAACTAATGTGCATTCTGTTTGGAGCTCTGACTTAAAAAATAAAGGTATTTATCCTGAATAAGGATCTCTTATCATTCGTCAACATTCATAAGACTTCATTAAACATCTACTGAGCTATCAAAATGCAAAAAAATAAGTTATAATATATCAATAATTTTATGATCAGTGTTTGATCTTTCTTAGAGGCAATATGCTGTTCCTTAAAATATGTGCTATATTTATTCTACTTTTTACATAAATATCTTCAGCCTACTTCTTGCTGGCATGCTTTACCTAGTAGAAGAGTTTCATTTATTCCTATCTAGTCAAGGACATGCATTTTTTTTATTACTCTGAGAGGAAGCTATTTGATCTGTTGGTGGAACAGGTGATACAAATTATTTCAGAAGCTTTCATAACCATTGTTCCTGACATCCTTTTTTTTTTGTCTACTTTCTTTCCCCCATATTTGAAGTCACTGAAGGTTAAGGGGATACACAGAAAACAATTCTTATATACTGCTGTGTCATTCAAATTTCAATATGTTTTTATATATCTAACAGTGAATATTAAATATATAATTTGGCTTCTGAGTAGTGTGGATTATTGTGGGGTTTACTACAATATCATAATGAGGGATTGCTGCATGTATGATCTTCTTAACCAAGATTCGTGATTGTGAGGTTCATGCAGTTTAGTGTTCAAGTGAATAATTTTTTAGTCAAACAAAGTTTGGTAATAACATGTTTAAAACTACTGTCTCAACAGATGGTTCAGTTTATACATTCTCTAGCATTTGATCAATGGCTAGAGCCTTATATAAAATATAAACTTTTATAAACTCTACTTATGAGTTTGCTTACTTAGTTAAGTAACCAAAATATACATAATATATTATTATATAAAAGATAAATTGTTTATATAAAGTGATGGATTAATATAATGTAGCACATAGTTTTGTGGTTACAATGCCTTGTGAACATGTGTCTCTCAAATATATTTTTAATGTCATGAATATTTTAAGCCATCTGAAACCTTGAAACATATATGCAAATAAAGCTTTACTTTAGAGTGTGACCTAGATTCATGTTTGCATAAAGAAAACTGAACACCTAGTTTATTCAGTCTTTCTGAAGGTTTGTTTTCACTTTGTTTCCAGTGTTTGATTTGTTGTTTGTTTGTTTTTATTTCTTTCACTCAGCTTGGATGATGCCGGAAATACGCACAGATTTTATGACAATTCAAAGAGTGATGCATTATTGATACCAATCAGTTTTTAAGTTACTTTTTATGACAACATTTAGTCATGTATCATACAAAACAGGAGAGCAAAGGAACACTTGGCTAACAGCAGATGTGGTTATCTGCGTAATGATTGGCATTTGAGCTAGAGTGTAAAGAGATCAAAGACTTCCACAAAAATAGGGAGCGAAGTCTATCACTTCCTAGCTTTATGCAAATGAAATAGAGATTGACGGAAACTGGAAAAAGTTCATTTGT
The DNA here is from genome assembly GCA_002631895.1 of Agapornis roseicollis. Classification (NCBI taxonomy): domain Eukaryota; kingdom Metazoa; phylum Chordata; class Aves; order Psittaciformes; family Psittacidae; genus Agapornis; species Agapornis roseicollis. The sequence continues at coordinate 64,588 of NDXB01001867.1, forward strand.
TTTGCTTTCATACTCATCACACATTTGACCTCTTTTTTTATTTTGAATATTTTATGTCATGGTTTTTAGAAGAGCATATGCTTAGTCCTTAACTTGAATGAGAATGTTTTGTTTTAGGGTAGCATTAATGGAAATTGCAATGGAAAACACAAGCTTTCCTGTCTGCTTTTAAAATACAGAAGCTTAGCTTAGTTTCTTGTATTGTTTTAAATTTGACCTTTGTGTAAGGTTTTAAAGGAATCTTGGCATTTTTCTTTTATCAAAGCAAATTAGCTTCTAGAGTTGACATGTCCTCATTCACTTTAGGATTGATGCTCTGAAGTGCTTTGAGTAAAAACCATTAATATACTCCTCATTAAGGGTATGTTCTTGTCTGGTATGCTGGTTCTGCAGTGACTAGAGATAGCATAAAAAATGTAAGAGTTCTCAGTGAAAAGATTTACCTTTAAAAAAGTAAAGAGCCTCTCAGAATAGTGTTTTTGTTTGTTTTGTTTTGTTTTTTTGTGTGTATATATTTTGTGTATCAGAATAAATTGACCTTTCTCTCCAGAACAATATACATATTTCTGCACTTAAAGTAAAATTAAAAGAGAAGGAAAGGTACCTTGAGAAAATTGCCATGGCACAAAAGTTCTATTTAACAGATTTCTCAAAAAGCTAATAATGATAACTTAGCTGCTTCTCCTGTTGTTGTAACTTAGTTCTACAAATTAGAGGGTATATTTTTTCTCTCCTTGTTTGTTTGTTTTTTTTTTTTTTATGTCTGTAAGTCTATTTTTTTTCATTTTTTTTTTTTGTTGTATGATGTTTAGAGGTATAGTACTATTGCATTGTTTTGTAAGTTTTGCATTTCATGTTTTATTTTTCTATATTTGANTTTTTTTCCTTTTTTTTTTTTTTTTTTTTATGTCTGTAAGTCTATTTTTATCCATTTTATGTATGTGCTGTATGAAGTTGAGAGGTATAGTACTATTGCATTGTTTTGTAAGTTTTGCATTTCATGTTTTATTTTTCTATATTTGATTGAAAGAAATCTTCAGTACTAAAAATGTTGGATTGGAAAGGATTTCCTGTGTGATGAAGTCTAGCCACGGGCTGTCATGTGAACTGCTTTATGTAATAGAAAGCATCACTTTATCAAGTTCCATTTAAAAGTACAGCTTTTCTTGTACTTCTACTATCTCTGCTGTCTTTTGTAAGATTGTAAGAGGCCTGTTGTCAGCTTAAATTTATTTATGGTCAATCTATACACATTTGTTTCTGCGCCAATATTGTTGTTTAATTAAATAGTTTATCTCCCCTGCAGCCCTTGTGTGTTCTCAGCTGCTGCAGTTATAAAAGAGTAATCATATTCCTTCTCATTCATCTTTTTGTTGGAATAAGGAAGAGCTTATCCAGAAAAAAAAACTTTGTCCAGCTTCATCCACTGATAAAGCAGGTTCCTTAGTCTCTTTATCATTATTAGCCTGTCACTGCTTCTTTTTAAAAGTATTTATACTACCATATTACAAGGCTTTTTTTTTTTTTTTTTTTTTACATGTATTAGACCAATAAAATTTTAAAGTTTATTGAACTGTGAAAGTGNGGTTCCTTAGTCTCTTTATCATTATTAGCCTGTCACTGCTTCTTTTTAAAAGTATTTATACTACCATATTACAAGGTTTTTTTTTTTTTTTTATTGTACATGTATTAGACCAATAAAATTGTACAGTTTAGTGAACTGTGAAAGTGAAAAGTGCATTTTGATTATAACCATTATGCACACATATTTGAGTGTTTTGGAACAGGACACCTGCATACCTCTTTGCATTTTTCCCCATCTTGCTTTTTCTAAATGGTTAAACTTAAGTTTTGAATGGCATAATGGCACAGTTCTATAAGGATGTAAGTGTAATATTTTGACACCATCTTGTTAATCTTTTTCCCTCTAAAAAAGAGGGGTGGGGAGCAGTTAAGATATTTCTTATTTTGTTGTGTTTGTTTGTTTGTTTTCCTGGGTTTGTTTTGGCTTGTTTTTTTTTCTCTGGCATGTAATAATGGGAGGCTAAAATAATAGTGAGCTGTAAATACATTTTATATGAGCTTTTATTTTGAAAAGCACCTTTCCAGTTTTCATAAAAAAACCTATAAAACTGCATCTTGGTGGAAAAAAAGAGAATTAGATACAGTGAAAGAACCTGAAGGAAAATTTTATCATTTTAGTATGATACCTTATTGGGTAATAAATAAGATGTCCTTGTAGATAAGTATCACAAGCCTGTGCCTTCTGAGACTTCTTTTAATGGTCCCTGCTGGTTTATAATTTATGCAGTCACAAGTTAATGTAAGAAAATGCTATAATGGCACATTTTAGCAAGAAAAGGAGGAAGTTGAGCTGCAAAATATGCATAATAAAGATTTTTTTTACAACTGTCAGAAAATTTATATTCACGACTAAATTAGTTTCTAATAAATTATGCATAGACTTTATGAAGTTAGCGAAAATATGAACCATACTGCTGTAGATATGTTACCACGACCAACTGCTTTCTAACAGTTTCTGCAAACCACTGTATTTTTCTTTTCTCTGATACAGTTAATATAAGCATTTATTTGTATTCCAAATGTATTCTTTCTTAATTTTAACTTAATATTTTTAATATCTTACTTAAAATGCTTTCCTTTAATTTTCTTGGGGTTTGTGGGCTTTGTGTAGTTTGTTTGCTTGTTTTTGAGAGTACAGCTTTCAAATATCCAAGTTTTAAGATGAGCTTTAGTACTTCTTATAATTAAAGTTCATCTTTTTTAAAAAAATCAAAAAATAAAATAAAATAGGTTATATTTTATTTACTAATAAAAAAATAGAAAAAAGGTGGTGGAGGGAAGAGGGTCAACATCACTGTATCCTCTTTCAATACTAGTGGTTTTTTGTTTGTTTTTTTTAAAGGCTAAATTGCCTTTACCAAAGAGTTGTCTAAATATTTCTTCATTCATTAGAAACTGGTGTCTATCCTTTAGATGACTAAATTAGACATATCTATTCCCTTTAATTACCTCAATGGCATCCAAAAACACAGTTACACTCTGCATAGATATCTTCTGAATAATCACAAAGTTTTATGGAGAAATAGTCATGGCTTTACCTACTAATGAATTCTCACCTTAACATGACCACCTCTTGAGTGATAAGAGATACTCCAAGTACTAGTTCTTTGTATTGGAAGGTTGCTTCAGTCAGAATACCCAGTGTCTAAGGCTACTTTTCACTCTGTATTTGAACAAGAAAGGTGAAGCTAGCTCTTGTATTGTTTTGTTTTGTATGGGGCATCATAATTTGGTATTTGTTATTTTGTTTTGATTTATTTTTTTTTTTCCTTCTTCAGGTTGCAACTGACAATAGCACTGCATTTCAGAAGTGGTTCTTTCGCAGGTTACTTAGCTGGTTAAATTTGCCTGGACAGAAGCCATTTCCTTTGAATTCTGTTTTGGTTGCTGAAACCAAAGAAAGAGAATTCTCTCTCTTGTAGCAAAATGGTGTGCGCTGACTTGTGGAAATAACATGGATATATATGGAAGACATACACATAAGGCTAGAAAATTATTTTAATAATGACATTAGGCAGTGTCCTCTATTCTGAATTTCTGCTTATTTGGGTTATCATTAATAAGTACTGAACTGATATTCCTAAGACTGGGATATTTCTAACACAGGGATGATATTCCTAACTCTAATTTCATTATTATTTAAGCCTCACATATAACTTTGCAATAAGATATGTGGTTCTGTCACTGGGGTAAAAAACGTTTGCAGTTTTTTTAATTCATAAAATATAGTTTAGTTTATGCCAGAGAGAAGCACTAATTGAGACACTGAAGTGGGAGGAGTTAGCTCTTTCACCATTGAATGATGAGAATTCATCCTATGCTAATACTTTTGTTTAAAAAACAAATTAAAATCTGAGAAGTATATGGATTCTAGGGATAAAATTACTGTCTACTCAGAATTTTATATTTAATTAGCTCCATTTTGTTGTTGGTATGTAATATACTTTAAAATACAAATAAATACTGATTGTGCAAATAAACCTAAAAAAAAACCAGATGTACTGAATAACCTTGGCTAAACATTGCTGGGGAAAATAGGTAAAGGGACTTGGGGAAGGGAAGAAAAGACTTAGCAATTGGTATTTTCAGGGAATTTTCACCCAATATTTTATGGTTAGAAAAATATCTGTGACAGGGAGAACACTGCCAAGATCTGTCAATCTGAGGAGATTCTAGAATGTGTACTCTGACTTTTCAGCTATTTTTCAGAAAGGTTTTAGAACAGAACATTATGCAGCACATAACTGTGTCTTTGTTTTAATGTAGTGGATTTTTGACACAGTGATAATGCTGGTAGCTCAAAATAGCCATACTGCACTGCCTACTCAATCAGCAGTTCCAGGGGATTATAGAGCATTTTTCATACAATGAACAAAAGCATGATTTCCCCAAATATAAGCAAGTAATGTTATTTGTGTGAATATTTTTGGTCGTGGTCTGGGGGACTCTTAGGGGTATGTTTGGGTTTTTTGAGGTGTTTGTTTTGTTTTTGTCTGTTTGGTTGTTTCACTTTGGTGGGGTTTGGGTTTTTTTAAAACACTTTCAGGCAACTACCTTTTGTTCAAAGAAGATATTCTGTTAAATTTCATGCTTCCTGCTGTTTTCATTCCATTATTTGAATATTACATATCCATTATTTGAAATTACATCAAGAAAAGTTGTGTAAGATACATCATTCTCAGTAACTACACAATCAGTGAGGCAAAGTCAGTGAGAGCTTAGGAATTCAGGGTTTTGTTTGGGAAGTATAAAATATTAGAATGGAATTCTGGTAGAAGAAGGAAAAGATTTAAGTAGTATCATATAAAGTCAACGTCAAAATAGTTATGCTAAGAAAATAAAGTTAAAAAACGATGTGGTTTAAAGGCACCAGAGTAAAAGAGTGAGAGTAAATACCAAAATGTATGCAAAAAGTTTATAGCAAGATATCTATGAAAATGAGTGCATTATGATAAAGGAAACATAATCCCTTTGGAATGAACACTTTCATGTCTGAGTTCAGACAGTATTTGATGTAGGCATGAGAAAAATTATGTAACATAGCGTCATCCTTATTTCTCCTTATTTTTGTTCTTCTCTAATAGCTATGCTTGGGCAAATCAGTGATTTCTGTGAGTGGCATTGTTTATGGGCTTTTTGGCTTGGTTTCTGTTCCTTCATTTATTTTTGATGCAGAGATTTTTCTAGTGTATCAACTGGAAAAAAAATACACACAAAAGAAAATCTAAGTGAAGACAGTCTCTTGCTATATTAGTGAACAGAAATTAAGAACTAAAATATATTTCATGTGCAAAGTAAAAGCTAAGGCAAAGATAAGAACAACATCACAATGATAAGACAAGTCTTTACCATCATAGTTGGACATTGTTGTTTTGAGTTGTTACCTGCCTATGTACTATTTTTTTCCTTTACCTGTCATAAACAAGGAGACAGCAGCATTTGGAAGGAGTTTGATCTTATCAACAGTATAAGGATGAACACAGAATCATAGAATCATTGAATGATCTGGATTGGAAGGGACCTTAAAGATTACCTACTCTTCTGCCATGGGTACAGACACCTTCCAATAGAAGGTAATCCAGGCAGACACTGGAGGTGTCTGCATCTAGATATCACTTCAGATACAGAGGATACTGAGCACTGTGTTTGACACACAACTATTATCCCATGTTTGCCCTGCTGTACATGTCAATGCATGCTGAAATATGCTTTTTCATAAGAGGATCGATAATTCCTTGTCAGGAGATTAGCTCTAATGTGGGTCAATTATTTCTTACAGAAGTTAGCCTAGTTTACAGGAAATGCAGACTCAAATCTAATTGTCATCAGCGTCCTAGGAATGGAAATTTGGCATATTACATAATTTTAAAAAGTGCTTAAGCATTTAAATGAACTGAATATCTAACTCGGGCCTGCTTAACGAAAAATGCCTTCAGAAGCTAAGTAATTCAGTACTTACTGTTTGACTACATGCATTTGTTTCTCATTTCCTCAGATCAACAGCTGAATCTGGTCTAATTTTATTTAGATTGTTTGAATTAGAAGTAACTTCACTAATGGGTAAAATTACACCAGTATGAAAGTTGCATCAGTAAGCTCAGGATAGTCAGCTAAATATCTATATCTGAGTGGAAAGCTCAGTACGCTTACAAATAAAGAGCAGCCTGATAAAGGAAAGGGAATGTAGTGGAGAGTATTCCTTTTGACATTGCTTCTTTCTCTCTGTTAATTATAATCATTAATTGATTATAGCTAGTAAAAAGCACAAAATATTTAAAAAATTATGGTGACTTGAATGATGTTGTGGATTTTGGGTTTTCTTCTTTGGTAGCTTTGTTATTTTACAGATTGAAGACTCCCTTGTAGCTTTCTTATCACAGCAAGGAGACTAGTCTCTGAGTTGACCTTCTCTCAGGAGACACTGAGGAGAGAATATAAATTATATGACAGGGATCTTGAAGTGACCCGTTATGATGCACCTGATAGATAAATGTAGTTAATCTAAAGCCTGTCATGTAAAACTCAGTCTTACCTGGGTTTAGTCACCTATTTATCTGGAAAAATCTGGTTTATAGGATTTAAAATTATATCTTTCAAAGATGCTGACTGCAAACTAGTCAAAAATATAGATAAGAAGAAAACAGTATCTAGGATCAAATGTAGTTAAATATGATTCTTAGAGAATGTCCCGCGTTCAGCTGTAACAGTTACTTTTTCTGCTTCCTAGTAGTTGGTGCAGTGCTGTGTCTTGCCTCTAGCAGAGAACAGTGCTGATAACACACTGATGTTTTTAGTTGTTGCTAAGTAATGGTTACTCTGATCAAGGACTTTTCCAGTCTGTCATGAACTGCCAGTGAGGAGGAGCGCAAGAACCCTGGAGGAAGCAGAGACAGGACACCTGACCCAAACTAGGCAAACATGTATTCCATATCACAGCACATCATGCCCAGTATATAAACTGGAGGAGGTTACCTGGAAAGCATAGATTGCTGCTTGGATTGGCTGGGTATCGGTCAGTGAGTGGTGAGCAATTGTGTTGTACATCACTTGTTTTTATTGCTTTTCTTTTCATGTTCCCCTTTTAGTTTTGTATTGTCTTCCCTTGTTACTTCCTTTATCATTATTATTATTGGTAGTAGCAGTAGTTATTTTGTATAGTATCTTAGTTACTGGACTGTTCTTATCTCAACCTGTGGGGTTTATATTCTTTCAATTCTCCTCCCTCTTCCTTTGGAAGCAGGGAGGGGATAAAGGGAGATTGAGCAAGCTGCTGCATGGCTCTAAGTGACTGGCTGGGCTTAAGTAGTGAATAACAATTATTAGTGGATTTTCATAATGCTAGTAAGAGAATATTTAAATTGGATTACTGTTTATTGTCTGTTATGGTAGTTCTCAATCTAACAAAGCATTTGGCAATCAGTGAGACATACCACAAGAAAAAAACGGTTTTTTTTTTTAACAAAAAAAAATTGAACTTGTAGCGTAAGTTATAAGTTGTGTTCAACTTTACTAGCTGAATTAATAAGCAGTGAAAATGAACTCAGGATTAACCCCAAATGATGGCAAATTAGGTGCACTGTTTAAAAAGAATGAACAGGGGAATAATGAATCACTGTGAAATTCTTCAGCATAAAATATAATTAAAACAAGGCTTGATTTACTATAGTTAAAGATTTAAGATAATTGAAATGAGCACTTTCAATAAATAATGAGAATCAGTAGCCTGGTATTCAATTACTTAAAACATTACAAGCATATCAGAATTTTTTCTTTTTGTTGTTCTAGTTGAGCTTCTTGCCCATGATAGAGTAGCAATAGTAAAAAATGTAAATACTGTGAGTGTGACTAATACCATCACATTTAAATTAATTTTCATGATATTTCTCAAGTGGGAAAAGGTTTGTTATTCAACTAGTAACTGTAATTTTTACTTCTACAGTTTCAAGGAAATAGCATCTAAGAACTTGAGTCATGCAATTACAATTGATTGTGCAATTACACAATGTTTAGACTTAAATAAAAACATCAAGAATTTCCTTATAAAAAGAAAAATAATACAAAATATTAATAATTGAAGAGTTAGAAAACAGCTTAGTTACATACTACAGAACTGTGTGTTCTAGTACTTAGTACTGAATCTTAAATGTAATTTGCATTAATTTGCATAATAAGAATCTCTAATAGAAGATTTCAGTGACAAAATATTAAAAAAACCTGAAACATAAAAGAAACTACAAAAGTACAAGAAGAGCCTTGCTGTTAGTGTGTAAGAGAGGGACTAAATGTTGATGACAAACTTTAAAGTATTAATTCAGAAATTTAGTCTTGTTAAATTTTCAATTGAATGGAAAGCGATGTTGTAAACAACCTAGGTTTCATCACACACATGCAGAGCAAAATAAAATATCAGGACTAACATAATTTCTAAGTTTCAGTGACAATTTATCACGGCTCCTGCGAAAAAAAAAAAAAATAAAATGGTAATTTCTTTCTTCAAAGGAAATGGTTCATGCAGCTGTGAAGGTCTGTATGTGATGTGTTATAAAAAAGATAAAACCAAACTGAGTTAACAGTGTTATCTGAAGGTCACTTAGACTGTCCTTTTATTCACTAAAAATATATAACTCAAAATTATTTCTTAATGCAGTAATCAAAATAACATGTTTGGGGATGAAATTAATCCTTGGATACCGTAAAATAAAAGGTTTATAATCATCCAAAGAAGGAATTAAGTTTAGGTTTGTTTTTTTTATATAAGCTGAAATTTTTTTTAACACAAACTTTTGTGATTAGATTTGGAAGGTACTTGGTGAGGAGAAATGTGTCCACTACACTGGAGACTTGATGAGATAGAATGTGTTTCTTTCCCCAGGTTTCATCTCGGTTTTGTATAGTATTTCTAATCTGTCACAGAGTGCAAGCTTGTTTGGGATTTGCTTTAAATTATGAATGCTTGTCTAAAGATTGATAATGAACCCTTGCAAAGCAGAATGGAAGTCATTGTGACAAAACTACTTGTTTTTTCCATTGTGAACAAAATCCTGGAGCATTGTCTCATTTTTGGCATCTGGTTTTTGTGGGTTTTGGGTTCTTTTTTGAGTTTGGTTTTTTTCTTTATTTCTGTAATAACAGAAAAACAGGCATTTTCTTTCCTGTATTTCTTCTTTAGGCCCTTCAGTATATGATAATGAAAGAACTTCAGCTAGTGAAATGACCTCATGTAAACTCTACAACTTTGTTACTTGGAGATTGTGCCCAAACAGGTAGACTGCTCAATAGTGTGATGCTGGAAAATTATATTTTCCATGTAAACTGTGAGTTGCCAGCATTATACTGCATAAGTGCTATAAAACTTCTTGCTGAGAACTTAATTGCAAGGCTATGAAATAGAATGACAATGGCAACCTTATCTGAAACGCTAGAAGGATCTTAAAACAGCATGATTGCTAATGATAGGTATATCACTAGGTGCAGAAAAATTTTTAGCAAAAAAAGTGTTATTATTTATAGTACAATACAAGGTCGTGACACATGTGTCTTCTCGTATTGTTATATTTTTGCTGCCATTCTCATAACAATCAACTGAGGAGCATATTTTCCCTTGTAGTCTATAGTGGGTTGACCCCAAACAGAAGATAAGTGCCATCCCGTCCCGTCCCCCCCCCC
>NDXB01001867.1:91041-117646 GCA_002631895.1 Agapornis roseicollis
TTTTGTGTGTGTTTTTTGTTTTGTTTTGTTTTTTATTTTTTACTAGAGAAATTCCTTGCTTAGGGTTAAGAAACCATATAACTCTTAATGATATAAAGGTGTAAATGAACTTAGGAAGTACTTGAATATCAGCTGTTTCATGGTTTATTTCAGTGCTTTTTTAATTGAGTCATCTTCTTTAGTAAGTAATAGACTTTTACAGTTAAATTAAATTTTTTATAGCATAACATCAATAACTCAGTACTTTTAAAAGGAGAAAAATAGTCTAAACAAATCCCACTGTAAATGTCAGTCCTTCTTAATGTCTTTTTTTTTTTTTCCTTTCCCCTTCCCCTCACCCCCAAGACTGTAAACCACAATTAATGGCTACATTGTCTTCTTGTTCATAGGGAGAAAACATTGCATGCACTGACAAGTCCCTGGTTATCACTGAGAGATGGTTGTTGGCCTATAAACTGCACAAGCAGTTGAGAAAAAAGAGTTTGAAAGAGTCTAATATCTCCAAGTGTAAACAAGAAAATGGATCTATCTAGATATGGGAATGAGGAATGTTTAAATCTACCCAGTCTTTCAGGTAACAGTCTGAAGACACATCCTGCTTGGGGGCAATAGGTGAGGCAGTCTGGGGTTTTACTGATTCAGGTTTCATTGAGATTTTGGTATCTGGCCCAAAACTCTGATGACTGAATCAAATTTGCATGACTTCAGTCAGGAACAATAAGAAAGAAGCATTGAATAATTTGAATATTTTTAAATGACAAATAAAAGAAGTATTTAGAAATAATACTATTTGTAGTAGTCTCAACAAGATGCATTCACAATCTGGGAAGTGCCACATTAATACTTAGTAAATGACAATGTAGGCAGATTACTTTTTGTGGGAATAAACCTCCTGAATGCTGCCCCAAACTGATTAACTCATAGACACCCTAAGCATCTATGGGAGCAAATTTAAGTACCCAATTTGAATTTATAGTTTTGACAAAGGAAGATTTGAATCATACTGGCATGATCAGTGGAGCAGCTGATGCACTGTAAGATAACATCATTTTAGTGCAGAGTGTTTATAACAGTGTGGTCTAGACCACCATGATTACAGTAATATAGTTAGTTCTTTGCATTAGCAGTGTGGAATATAAAATGGAATTTACACCAGAGTGTGAATATTATTGCTTACTGGAAATGACCTTGGTAGAGGACAGTATACATATCTGAGAGATGTTTATAACTACTAATATTATTTTGGTTGTATTTGGAACTTAAATGTTTTCCAATGCAGTTTTGAACACTAGGCCTTCAACAGTTAATGTCATATACTGATTCAATTTGCGGTATCCTAATTGCCCTTCCTAATTTTCCCTTGTATAAATTTCTTTATTGCATTTCATAACTGTAACATGAATTAAAAAAAAAAGAAAACAAACAAAAAAGCCCAAAAAACCAAAATAAACCCCCACCCCCCAACAAACAAACAAAATATAAAATGAAACAAAACAAAAAGCCTGAAACACCTGCCCCAAACCACCTTGAAACTAGGATTTTGAAGCATTTGGAGTGTGAATTGTAAAAGACTTCTGACAGCATATAATATATTTATGCAGATTAAACTAGTTCTCAGAGGGATTCTTGCAAGTTAGAAGACGTGTAGAGATAAAATTTAAAAGGCTCCACAGTCTGTTTCAAATTAAATTTGAATTGCTTTCAAACTATTAAACCCATTCCTTTGTTTCATTTTTTAGAAGCCTAGTTATCTTGTATGCTATCTAAATTGCATGGTTTTCCTTCAAGATATAGTACATTAGAAATTAAACTTTTTTGGGTGAAATGACCTTTAGATTTGCATTGCCTGACAAAACAAAAGACCTTTGCTACTTGCTTTCATCTACTCATTCTAACCACAGAATGGTGGGGTATTCAACCTATTCATGTTGCAGATCTCTCACTTTCCATACTAATCTAATAGCATGGCAGGAGGCCTAAACTTCTGCAAAATGTTGAAATAAAGTATTACTGTTTCTGTAGCAAAAAGGGGCAAGGTTTTGACTTTGGCTGCCCAAAGAGAAACAGTAAACAGAAGTCAGTTTTTGAGACTTGATTTTATATAAATATTTGTTATAAATTGGAGGAAAAAAAACCCACAACTTTTATATAACAGGTTTATTCTGAAGTGTTGAGTTTTCTTTGTGGAAGTGGGTAGGAACTAGGCAATCTTTAAGGTCACTTCCAACCCAAACAATTCTACGTTTCTATAAATGGTAAGGAACTTATTTTATTTTTTGCAACTGGAAATGTGATAGCAAGATTGGAACTTGAAATGATAGCAGACTCAGGATATTTTGCCTCTTTAGTAGTATCTTAATAGAGCCTTCATGCATTAATTTCCTGGGTAGGTTTACCCACCTATCTAAATATATTCACTGGGAGATGAGAACTCACATGTGTGACAGAACTTTGTTTTATTCTTCCAGTGACAGAGTTTATGTAGCTGACAAGAGTCAACTTTCTTTCAGTCTGGAGGAAAACCAAATATAGTTGTGATGAAGAATCTCTGCACAGAAGTACTCTCTGCAAGTGAAGAATTTGACTGAAGAAGTGAAATCTCGTGAACACAATCTGGATGATGTGATATTTTAAACTATCCAGAGATTAATTTTCTAAAATTTGGTCAGGCATTCTTAGGAAAAATTATTCCTGCTGTTATAAACGGAATGACAAAAACAAAGATCTTTATTCTGAAAGAAAAATACATTTCTAAATCTACTATTATTATATTTGCAATGTCAAATCAGAATATTATTTTAACTTGAGATAATTTCCATTCTTATCCAGATAGTTATGCATAACAATGAGGGAGGAAAACATGATAATTTGAAAATTGACAAAGAATAACAGATTTTCTTGAATGCTTGATGATTTGAAGAGAAATATTTGACCTTTTAATGGGTGGTCAGATGATGTTAAATTCAATGTGATATAATTCTGTCCAGTCTAGAATTTCCCATTAAAATTAATTAATTTCAGGGTTTTTTTTTTTTTTTTTCTATATCAAAAGGAAGAGTTTTTCTTAGTCACATGCATTTTACAGTTGTTACCTTTACTAATGCGCTTTATAATGCTCATTATTATACAATGAATGGATTAAATGTATCAGAGGTGTAAGCATCTGCAGAACATTAATTGCTAACTTTGTAAAATTGTAACAAAGTCTTCCTATCAGCCACTCTAGGGTATCTATCCATGCACAGTCAGAACTTGTATAATATTGTAATATACCATAATTATATATTTTTTCCTTTTTGTTATCAATGGATAGGATGTAACTGATGTCTGCCGCATGTCACAATTAGATAATGAGAGGAGAGTCAATTCTCTGGTTTTTCCCATAGACACCACCCACCCAACTGGGATTTAGCTATGTTCTATGGTTTCAGAATTTCAACAATATTAAATTATCTTTATTTTAGTGTTTTGGGTTTGTTTGGGTTGTTGTTTTTTTTTTGTTTGTTTGCTTCTTTTGTTTTGTTTTGCTTGTTTTTGTTTTTGTTTTTTTTTTATGGCATCAGTTATTTAAAGATATCAACCCCTTCCCCCCAAAAAAAAAAAAAAAAAAAAAAAAAAAAAAAAAAAAAACAAAAAAAAAAACAAACNTGTTTTTGTTTTTTTTTTATGGCATCAGTTATTTAAAGATATCAACCCCTTCCCCCCAAAAAAAAAAAAGAGAAAAACAACCAAACAAAAAAATACACCAAAAACAACCCACTAAAAATGGTTAAGAAATTAGCTGATGTTTGTCTGAGATTATTAACCATCATCAGCAGTAAAGTATCTGGTTCTGCACTACATTAAATTGCTTTGACTCTTCTAAGAAACAAAATCAGCAGCCCAAATACTATCTTAAGTAGCTAAAATCAAAAAGAAAAGACAGGGAAAAGTCAATCCATTAGAATACACATACCCCCATCAGGAAGAAAAATTTAATTAACCAGTAGGTTTATATTAACTTGTCTGAAAGACCAATATGCTCTTGTATTCTAGCTTCTCCATCTAGACAGGTTAAACAAAGGCTTCAAGTTTGGATACGTGGAACTAAAAGATACTTTACTACTTTACAAGAAGAACCTTGTAGTAACTATATGTGATGGAAGCTTTAATACAAGAAGTTTCCTTTGCAACTGCACTAATGTACAGTTAATAAAATAATCGTAAGAGTATGGGATGACTAATATCAGCTTAATACCTGTCATATTTCTTGCTTATCACATCATACATAGGACAAGGACATCCTTTCAGCTACAGCAAACAAGATGCATTCTTCAGAGCTTCCACTTCCGTTTCAAAAGATGGTTCTGAAAAGAAAGAGTAATGAAAGCCTAATAGGGAAAAGACATTCCTTACTATGAATTCCATATGTAAACATTTGACTTAAAAGTTTTGCTTGACTAGGATGTTGTTCATGCTGATTCTGCTTACTGTTTTTTGGAGTAGTGCTGATGTCACCTTACTAGAGTAATTCTTGGGCTTAGGCTTGCTGATTGGTACAATCGTACACTATCTTTTGTCATTATTAATCATTTTTTTTTGTGTGTGAATCATTCATTACCTTTCCTTCTTCTGTGGATGAAGCACATAGTAAAAATTTTAGGCAGCTTAAAGAGATGTGCAGAATAATAGACACTAATGTGAAAAATGAGCTTACTGCACTGAGAATCTAACCAGGGGAAAAGAAAAAGGAACTACTGACCTTTGATTCTTAATCTGTATCTTTCAGAAATAAGGAAAGAAGTAAATTCTTAACCTAAGGCCTTATGTTTGTCCAATTCTTCTGATTATTTGTTAAAGCCTTCTTTTTACTTGTTCCTTATACTCTCATTATTCAGCTCAGTGCTATTTTGACATTACTCAGTCTTTCATATAGATTGCATATGTGAGTGACTTTTGTGTGCAAGACCTTGTCTAATTTTATCATGGAATTACAACGAGTTGCTTTGAAGAGAAGAGTAGGCATTGAATTGGTAATTCTCTTGGCTTCAATTTCATACACCATCTGCATTAACCCACTGCAAGATGTGTTTAGTTCTGTTAGGTAGAATACAAAGCATATCTCCTGCCTTAGAAGACATGCTAAAAGCATGTGTAAACTTTATTTTGCTATGCTTCACTTCAGAGCATATATTATACTTCTGTTAATCTATGATATTATTTCCTCTTCAAGAAGAAAAAAAGAAAAATAAAATCCCTATAGTATATTCCTTTGCTGTGAAGCTCTGCTCAAAGATTGTGTGTGTATATGTGTCAATGCATTTTATGTAGCTGCATTCATTCTTTTTGAAAATAATGTAGAAATTTCTATATGAGAAGGATATCATTTCCTACCCTTTCTAAAATGAGTGAGAAGTTGCTATGCATTTTTTTTTACTGTATTCTTAATGCTTTAGGGCAGGATTTGAGAAATATAAGTGGATAAAAGCCTCGGAGAGCTATGCTCTAGTTAAAGTCATAACTAGAGGACAAATAATAATATAACACACCAAACAAATGGCAAACCAACTGTGTATACGGTCATATTCACAAGACAGCAGATCAGATAGCTCAGGGTGATTTGTATTAGCTTCTTTGCCCCTGAATTAATTTACTTTGACTGTATTTTGAGAGCATATTTTTCCTGTTTATATACGTAACGCTTGCATGGATGAGAATGTATGTATATATATAGTTTTAATATATCTATATGTCTGTTTCCTTGACCATGGAAGAAAAGTATAAATATGTGCAAAGAACACTAAAACATTTAAAAAGCAGCTTGTCTCAAAGTTTTGTAATAACATGTTAACACTATTGCTTTCAAGGGTGGAACACAGACATGGCAATTATTGTAATTCTTCAGTCATGGTTCTATAAGAGTTGGGATAATGATCAACCTGAAATGCATTAACTGAACAAAGTTTGTATGGGGTAACCAGAACCAGTGCTACACCACAGGAGACCTGTCAAATGGAGTATTAAGAGCCATCAGGAATCAGATGGTTGAAATAGGATTTTGCACATACTGAACCCTGCAGAGAAAGGGCATTAATGCTATCACAAGTAATTCTTTGTTACAGTAAACTCTTTGTTTACCCTTACCCTGTCCCATATACAGTTGAATGTCATACCAGCATTATATAGTGTCATTCAAGATGCCAAAAATCATCTGTAGTCTGTGACCTTAGTCAATAATAACTGGCAGCATATTTCTAGACATGAAAATTTCAAGTATTTTCCCTTGAACATTTCTTTAGCATTTAAGTCTTCAATAGGACTTCCAGTTACCTAAAAGTTCTGTCCAACTATATAATTCCATTGATTTCAGTGCTTCAATCAATATGAAGGTTTATTGGACCTCACAGTAGATATCGACATAGGCTTTACTTAGCATGTAACTTTTAGCCCAGCAAAACATAACATTTAAGAACAAATTTGTCTCTGTGGTGTATTGAGAAAACCTATGAGCATTTTTGGGTAAATGGAAAAAAGTCTCTTCCTACTTCCTGGATCTGATCTTGCAAGATCTAGGAGATGTAAAAGTGAATAGTTATTCACTGGTGTAGAATATTTTTATTTTTCATCCACACTTAAAATAAGTCTGACTGTTAACCAGCATGGAAAACTTTAGATTTTAGAAATATTATCATACTACAATGGCAAGATTCAGTCTGTTTCTATGGGTCAAGAAGAAGAGAGATTATCCACAGCATAAACTGATCTGTTTGGCCAGTCTCCAGGAAGTGAAAATCCACTTCTTCTTAGAATCAGTAACAGAACAGTGACCTAATTTCATTTATTGCATTGTGTGCATCTTCACTCTTGTTCTGATCAAGCACAGGTCACCCCTTTGCTCATGCAACTGAGCAAAAGTTTTCAACACTCCAGCTTCCTGAAATGAGTTCTTTTTGTCACTTTTTTTTCCCTCAAAAAAAAAAAAAAATTCTTTAACAAATAGTTTGGTTTTGTTTTATTTGTTTGGTTTTGTTTGTTGGCTTTTTTTGTGGGGCTTTGTTGGTTTTGGAGTTTTCTGTTTTTTTTTTTTTTTTTTTTGGTTTGGGGCTTTTTTGAGTTTTCTTTAGGTTTTGAGATAAAGCTGGCATTGATGAACCTACAGCAATTGTAAACAACCATGGCTTTGTTGACACTGAACAAGTGTTTAGTAAAGGAAGAATATGAAGAAAAGGGAAATAGCCAAGCCACAATAGATGAGTAGTCATGTACCTGATTCTCTTTACAGTTTGTTGATTAACAGTTTTGTCTCCTATTGAGTCTTTTTAATAAGTGTGAGAAAAGTATTAACACCTTTTCAGGGTGCAGTAAATACTGTCAAAGCACTCCCAGAAACATTTAATTCCCAGCATTCAATTTGAAATTTCTGATCATATTTAAGAATTGCTTTATGATATAGTGCATACGACTTTCTCTAGAGAATCCTCCATTCTGAATCAATAGCAACACACTGGCTGAAACTGCAGTAGTGATGATAAGAGTAGCAACTGCTGGTGTAGAGTTGTAGCAGACAGAAAATTAGCTCCTATTATGCTGTGTACTATCAAAAAAGCAACATAGCAAAAAAGACCCCAGTTTCTGTCAAAGCAAGTTCAGTTGGAGGAGTGGTGATAAAAAAGTGTGGGCATGTGCATGCACACAGAAGTGATAGAAACAGAGGAGGAAACTAGGCAGTGACGAATCTAATTTCCTTCCCTGAGAATGAGAAGGGTTTATGGATTAAAGACTGACAGAAGATACAGAATATTTTTACTCAGGTGCTTGACACTCAGTCTGACTTTTCTCAAAAACCAGCAATGGGAAATATAGTCTAGAAAAAGAAGTGTTACAAAATAAAAACACAACCAGTTGGAAAATTACCAGGAGAGAAGTAATGATTGATTTGCTGTCTGGCAGTATATAACAACCTGTGATTCTGCAGGGGTCTTGTCTGACTTTTCTTTTTTTTTTTCTTTAAATTGTTGCTATTTTCCTGGGCTATATGTTCTCTGGATAAATAGCAACCACTGTGCCTAAATTTTTGACATGACTAAAGAGGGACATCAACCGTGGTGGCTAATAAGCACATTGAATAACTGATTACTAGACTAGACAGATTATAGACATAATTGTACAGTTCTGCATACAATTTAGGAATAAATTCCATGCATTCATATCTTTCATAATGTTTAGGATTAAGGTACCCTACTTCAATGTGGGTTCAGCTTTGAAGTTTAGGGAGAAATTACTGTTTTCCCTTTTGCTGTCTGAAAAATACCTTTCCTTTCCAAAACTTTAATCAATTCTAACATGGTTTTTTTCATTGTTGATGCTCATGCTCTAGTGTTAACTCTTACTTAAAGGGCAGTATCATAGCTGTGTTACTGATCAGTTTTTTTTTTTTTTTGTTTTTTGTTTTTTTTTTCCTTTTTTTTTTTTTTTTGATTTACGATAAATTATTCTCCCGGGATTGATCGATGAGTGGAATCCTTAAAATTTAATTTGGGAATGATCTAGTATAAATAAAATGCTAATCCAAAGAAAGAAACCAGCAATTATTCATCCTAAACTCTGCTGATTCAGCAACTCAATTATAACTGCCTTTCTCAAGNTTATATATTGAGAATGTTGTCACATCTAATTTTTATTTCTATTTTTTTCTGGCTTAAATAGATGCCTATCTTTGACCATTACATTCATTACACTTTGCTCAACACAGGGCTAACTTTATATGGATTTGAATGTATTTTGTCATAATTTCTTCCATTCACTTGGATATGCTTTTGTTACAAATAATTAGACCACACATGAGAAGGGTCAGAGCTCAACGTCTATACAGATTGCAAAACAGTTGTTCATAGAATCAAAGAAGAACTTCACTTTTTCTTTTTTCTGTTTTCCAAACTGATACCTAGGAGATGTTCTGTTCTATCACTATGATATTGAGTCTTTTAATTCTGTTTGCTTCATTAACTGAAGCAAATGATCAGTGTTTGCAAATGAAAATACTCATTCTCTATTTGCCTTGTTGTGTGTGATTTATCTTATCGATTTTCTACCAGAAAGCAGGTCAGATGTATGAACTCATGACCAATCCTTTGCATCCTCTTACTTCTTCTTGTGTCGCTGCAATCAGGTACCTGCAGTAGCCCAGTGGAGATAAGGAAAAAACAACTCCTTTTTTTTTTTTGTTTATCTGAGTTCAGATGTGTATTCTTCAGGTTATATTAAACTTGGCAGTTTCTAATAAGGCATAAAATGACATGTTTATAATTAATGATTTACTTGAAAATAGCCAGCTTCAAACCCAAACTCTTTTATGGTCAAGGTAGTCTAGATATGAATGTAAAGCTTTTGGTATAAATCATGTGTTCTGCTGCAGATATCAAGAGGGTGAAAAGTGGGCTGATAAAAAGTTTGTGTCATATTGCTGCAGTGCTGGTATGTAACTAGTACTGCTTCAAGTAGTAATGAAACCAAATACTTTCAAAACAATCATATTGTGAAATGTAAGCTATGGGCTTCTTATGTAAACATCTAAAATCAATGGTTTTGTTAATTTGCATGTAATTTCTACTTAATAATACAGGAATAAAGGGTTTGAGGTGAAAGCTGGTCAATCTCCATTTATTTTATCAATTTGCATCTTTAATAAAAATATGTATCTTTTTTTTTTTGGAATGCAACCTTACAAGCAATGCCAAATAGCAGCAGTTTTTTCTAGTTAGGTATTATACATTTGAGAATATATTAAAGCATTTCCAAGGCCATTCAAATCTATATATAGGATAATTCAGTTTGTGATGGAATGACAGAACTCTCCTGTGATTTGTACACCTGTGAAAGTAGTAAAGTATGTATTTCACTTATTCTGATACTTATGCAATTAGTTTACACAATTTCTTACTAGAAGTACACAGAACTGTCTAAGCTTGACTTCTTATTCTTCTTTCTTATTCTAATATCTTTATTTTTGTTATTATTTTAACTTAAAAACTGTGTCTAGCTTAATGGAAAAACACCCTTGTACTTTTTAGAATGACTGTTTTTACTTCTGTACTGCAGCTATGGAGATTTATACAAAGTAATCTCTCACCATTAAGCATAAATCATGATAGCTGTATTATGCTCTTCATTTTTTCTTTATATATTGTGCTGGCACTCTCGAAAATCATGTAATTTGTTAAAACTTTTTAAACTTTTCTGGTCTTTCATTCTTTGCCTTTCTTGCAAAGTCTGCCTTTTTGGATATCACATTTGGTTTTCACAATTTAAGACTGCTGTCCAGACACTTTATTCTTGATAGTTATTTATATATTGTAACTTTTGTATTGATTAGCTTAGGGGTTTTTCAGATCTGCCTCCAAATACATTGTTTTAGATACTCATCTAGAACTGATCTGTTCTTATCTGATTTTCAATATGCATATTGTCCTGGGTTCAGCAGTTGCAGTCAGTTTTTCTTCTCTTTAGTAGCTGGTGTTTGGACTTGGCCCGGGAACAAGGCTGATAAGGCCGATGTTTTTGGTTGTTGCTGAGCGATGTTTGCCCTGACCAAGGACTTTGTGAGCCTCATGCTTTGCCAGGGAGGAGGGGAAGCTGGGAGGAAGGAGGGACAGGACTGTACTGACAGGACCAAACTGACCAAAGAGGTATTCCATACCATAGCACGTCATGCCCAGGAGGTAACTGGGGGTGATCCGGAAGGCCTAGTTCTCTCAGGGTGGTTGGAAGAGGTGGTCGGTCAGAACTCGGTTGGTGGGGTGTCGTGAGTTATCTGTCGGTGGTTGATGAGATGTTGTATTCTTTTCCTTTATCATTATTATTATTGGTGGTAGCAGCAGTGATTTGTGTTATACCTTAGTTACTAAACTGTTCTTATCTCAACCTGTGGAAGTTGCATTCTTTTGATTCTCCCCCCATCTCTCTGGAAGCAGGGGAGGGCAAGAAAGGGGGGTTGAGTGAGTGAACGAGCTGTGTGGTTGGTTGGTTTTAAACCACGACACATATTTATTTCATAATCTTATTATAAAAGATAATTAATACACTTCTTTCCGTAAAGTGTGGCATTCCTCAAGTTGTTGTAAAAATTTCCAGTAGTAAAAATAAGATCATAAACTTCAATTATGATCTTATTAAATCAATTTCAATCTTATTTGATCAATTAAATTTTTCTTTTTGAAAGTTCTATAATACATATTTGAACTGTTTCTATAGCATACTGCCGTCGTAAAACTCTTTACACCACTGATGCTTTCACCCTTGAACTTCACTGCCTAGATGATTAAATATTGTTGAATGTCACATACCCAAGTCTATTTCTGGCAATAAAATAGTATAGTCCTTTTCTTCCAGCAAGAGTTTGGTCTTTTTTACGTAGGTGGGTCAGTTGTTATTTTTCGTTGTGGTTTTTTTTTGGGGGGGTGGTGTGGGTGGGTGTGTTGTTTTTTTTTTTTTTATTTTATTTTATTTTGGCCTGAGTTTTTCCCCTTAGTTTTCAGTTGCATTTTAGATTTAGCATACATCTGTAATTTTGCTAGCATCACTTCCTCTTCTGCTTGAATGAGGTCATATTCTCTGGATAGGTGTGTTTATTGTGTTTTAGGAAGCATGTTGTGTTATCTCTGCTGTTTCATTTCTAAGCTTATTTTTTTACTTCAAAGCAAGCTTTCTTTCTGGGCTGACTTGTGGCTGCCGAGCACTGTAGTCTTGTTTTGTTCACTGAATTCTCCGAGGTGCATTGTTGTGTTTCTGCATTTACATCTCAGTAGAAGGTCTTTTGCTAGTAGTTTCTTGGATCATTTTCCAGGAACTTTATGCAAAGAAATCTTTGATAGTGAGGCTGGCATGTTTTTGAGAATAACCTCACTCTTGCTGCTGAATCTGCTTTCAAAAAATATTTTGCAGCATTTTGTGTTGTTGTCATAAAACTGGTAACCCTAACCCTATCTTATCCTTTACTGTTTTGTTTTGTTTGAAAGTATGAGTTTCCTAACCAATTCACCATTACAAGTAAGATATCCAAAATAAGACAATATAGACTTGTGCTGATTCAGTATTATGTGTGATATTTTGCTTTTATATAAGGCTTCTATATTCTGTCATCGTTTTTTACTGACCAGAATGTGTTTTCTTCAGAATTTGTGACAATTATAGTGGTAAAAATTTCACTAAAATATTACCAATTTACTGTGTTCTTGTATGTACAGTATTTATAGGCAGTTTTCACATATTTTGAGGGGAACTGACAATAATGTAATACCTAGCTGATGCAATGTCATCTGTTGATGTGTTGATGTTACTTGCTACTCTGATCTGGCTGCAGTTTCCACTGGTATTTCCATTCTGATGTAGAGTGTTAATCACAGTTGCACTTGAAGTAAAACCACCATGTACCCATCTCTTGGCATGAAAAAGAAAGGAAAAAGAAGTCCAAAACCCAGATTCTGTACCTCTCAAGTGCTGTACATAAGCATTCTAGAAAGATGGATACCACCCATCACTATGATATTTGAAAGTATTGTTGCTTCTGTAAACCCATGTTGCTCCGCACCCTAGACTGTAAGTGGAAAACTATTTCCTCAGTACGTGTTTGTGCAGATAGCTCTGTATTTCTAGGGGTTAGTAAGGAGACAGATCTAAAATCAGAAATAAAACCTAACTTTTTTTTTCTTTTAATCTAAAATGCAGATGTTTTGACAGGTGTGAAAGTAGGATGCTTTAACTGAGACAGCTGATGAAACTTGCACATGACTTTTAAATGACTTATAAATTCACTTTAAAATATCTTCCTTCAGGAAGTCTAAAATCAAATGCCATTTCCAGTAATACGGTTT
Source organism: Agapornis roseicollis (assembly GCA_002631895.1). Taxonomy (NCBI): domain Eukaryota; kingdom Metazoa; phylum Chordata; class Aves; order Psittaciformes; family Psittacidae; genus Agapornis; species Agapornis roseicollis. The sequence goes on from NDXB01001867.1 coordinate 103,890, forward strand.
TTTGAATAGTTGTCTGAGCCCTGCATATTTTTTTCAAGTAGAAGTCAACAGTTTTGATCCTGTAATCAAGCTGAAGAAGTCATATAAAGATATAAATGTACTTTGGGGTTTTAAAACAAGCAGAAGGAATGCACATTTTTAATCACTAGGCGCCTAATTTTTAATGTAGATCTGTTAGCCTTAAAATTGTAGTTCTGCAGATGGCTAGCTGTTACACACTGTGATTTTATTTACCTTTCTGTAGTAAGTTATTATTGCAGTTATCAGATTCACATGGGAAGATTTTGGTAGTGGGGTTGTTGTTATAGGAGTAACTTCTCTGAGAAGACACCAGGAACTTGAACAGTCAGTTCCAGTCAGCTCCAAAATGGATCTGCCACTGGCCAATATTGTGCATTAGCATTGTTGGTGGCAGCTCTGTGATAACATATTTAAGAAGGGGAAAAAAAATACTACAAAGCAGCTGTATGAGAGAGGAGTGAGAAAAATGCATGGGGAACAGCCCTGCAGACCTGAGGTGGAGAAGAAAGACAAAGAGGAAGCAGAGATTCCCCTACAGCCTGGGTTAAAGTCCACGTTGAAGTAGATTGTTCCCGTGCAGCCCATTGAGATCTACTACGGAGCAAATATCCACCTGCAGCCTGTGAAGGTACTCATGCTGGAGCAGGTGGGTGTGCCCTAAAGGGCACAGCCTGTGGAGAAGGCTTGCCAGAGCAGGATCCACTGAGTGTGGTACCATGGAGAGGAGCCCGTGCTGGAGCAGGTTTGCTGCAGAAATTGTGACCGCACAGGGGATCCACACTGGAGCAGTCTGTTCCTGAAGGGCTGCACCCATGGAAGGGAGCCACACTGGAGCAGTCTGTTCCTGAAGGGCTGCACCCATGGAAGGGACCCACACTGGAGCAGTCTGTCCCTGAAGGACTGCACTCATGGAAAGGACCCACACTGGAGCAGTCTGTTCCTGAAGGGTTGCACCCCATGGAAGGGAGCCACACTGGAGCAGTCTGTTCCTGAAGGGCTGCACCCATGGAAGGGAGCCACACTGGAGCAGTCTGTTCCTGAAGGGCTGCACCCATGGAAGGGACCCACACTGGAGCAGTCTGTCCCTGAAGGACTGCACTCATGGAAAGGACCCACACTGGAGCAGTCTGTTCCTGAAGGGCTGCACCCATGGAAGGGAGCCACACTGCAGCAGTCTGTTCCTGAAGGGCTGCACCCATGGAAGGGAGCCACACTGCAGCAGCTCATGAAGAACTGCAGCTCTCGGTGAAGTTCATGGACGATTCTCTCCTGTGAGAGGCACTCCAAGATGGAGCAAAGGAAGAGCTAAAAGAAACAGGAGTGTCAGGGACAAAGCACTATGGACTAACCACATCCTCCATTCCCATTCCACCACCCCATTTGTGGGAAGGAAGTAGAAGAGTTGGGAGTGAAGCCGAGCCTGGAAAGAGGGGAGCAGTGTATGGGAGGTGTTTTATTTCTCACTATCCTGCTCTGTTATTAATTGGCAATAAATTCAAGTAATCTTCCCCAAGTTGAAGCTGTTTTGCCCATGACAGTAAGTGATCTCCCTGTCTTTAACTTGACTCATGAGCTCTTCCCTTTTATTTTCTCTCTCAGGCCTATAGAGGATGGGCAGTGGCTTGGCGGGCACGTCATGGCCAGACAAGGTCAATCCACCACAATGGCTAAGTAAGTTAGATGCAACTAGCTTGTAGCCAGTCCTCATTCACTATCATATATATATCAGCAGAAGCATGTGTAGGAGGAAACAGGCTAAGTGCTGTTACATAACACAGAGCAGATTTGACAGAGCGCTGTAGCAACAATCCTGTGCCCAGGATGTGGGGATCAGAAGGTGCAGAGCACTTCATGTGAAAGGAAATTATGATAAAAGTGATGTTTTATGCCCCTACTGCCATGTGGTCAGGGGAAAACCTGAGAGAGAAACCTATGTAATGAAAACAAGTTGGTACATCAGAGACCTGTGAACTCACAGAGTACTATGTGAGTAAATTAAGCAGAATTGTACAATAGAATTGTTTAAAATAGAGCAAACTTGCACTGTTCCTGGCCGCTCTTTCACCTTGTTTAGGAGGAGCTGACATGCTCCAGTGGTTGATTGTTTTATTTTTGATATTTAATTTGCTCTCAACATCAACCTCAGCTTCACATCTACCTACATATCTTTCTGTTGCTTTACTTTTTGCTCTTCTTTTCCTGTATATCCTGTCCCACCCCCTTTTTATGTACCTTGTCTGTCAAATATTTCACTATATTTTTGAAGTAGCTTCAGAAAATGAATAAACATGAGTTAACATTGTATTTGATGTTCTAACATTGTCATGTGTAATGTCTCTTCACCTTCTGTTATACAGCTTGTAAACTCCATGAAAGTATGTGTTTGCATAATGGGAATTTAGTCTTGTCTGAAGGCACCTGTGTAATAAATATGATTAATATAATGCATCATTGCTAACTGCTAATTATGCATAATAATATTAAAGGTGCTTTTTGCAAGGCCACATTTTGTTGCTGGATTTGTTTAAATTTAGGAAGCATTATAAAAGCTGCAAAGTATTCCTGATTTGCATTTCAGAATGGTGAGAAAGCATAATAATGGGGTTTTAGAAGTGCAAATTTCTTTAATGCCTTTTTTTATCAGAGGTTGTTCTCGAATTACAGAATCAAACTTGATTCATACAAGAAATAACACAGAACCCAGGGCAATTTACATCCTTACATGAGTCTTAGGTTATATGGAGAAAGGAAAATTTTATTTTTTGTCAACCACCATTCACGTGCAGTTTTACAAACCTATTTTCTGTTTCATTTTAATGAAATACCTCAGGACGTTTAAGCTGTGTTTAATGGCAGAAAGATCTAACCTATATCATGTTACATATACATCCTTTAAGTATTATATTCATATAACCTGTGGCTATGCATGTATTATAAAAAATAATATGCACTCCCATATTTTATTTCTATTTTTGTAACTGTACTAGTCCGTTCTTATTAACATCATATATCAAAGCTGGGGTTTTTTTACAGGCTGAAATGAAATTATGGGATTTTTTTTTTTTTTACCTCGTATGAATTTATTCTTTTGGGAAAAACAAAAACGAAAACTAAAACAAAATCCTGTGTCTTCTTTGTTAAATTATTTCAAATTATGGATTCTGAATGAGCTGTTACTAATCTTGGCATATGACAAAATATTTTTTACCTGTATTAAAGCTTTTTTAAGCAAAATATGAAGTGTTTTATAGGTTTTTTTTTATTATTTGTCCTTTGATTTCTCTTTTTAATTTTTTTTCATTTTTCTATTTTACGTGAAGATTAAACTTTCTTAAGGGACTGTAAGAGTTTTATTTTGATTCTGCCATCAGTAGTTGAACCAGTGTATCGAAGCTGACCACATACTATTTCTATGGGGAATAAACACTCTTTGAGAGATTATTTCTAAATTAACTTGTGATATAAAAAACAAAAAATAAAGGTTGCTTTTACACCACAAAAATTCTCTTCTATTAAATAGAATGCAGTTAATTTTCCTCACTTTTAAATTTTCTAAATATTAAATTTCAGTATTAAGTGAGAAATAAACTCTCAAATGGATTTTCTCTCTTTCTATAGCAGACCTTCGACACATCTGCAATCTAATATCCCATTCCTATTCCATTAGAATTTGTTTTTTAGACAAGAAAAACTCATTCACTGCTGATAGTATGCAGTACAACTAAACTGCTCAAGACTAAATTCATATTCATTTTATATCCAAGACCAAAGCAAAATCTTTTTGTAAAATTCTGCATGTATGGCTTGAATACGATTCCTGTTGCAGTATTTCCAGGGTTCTAATTTGAATTTATGAATTATATAGTGATGAGACAAGCAGAGTGTAAGGAAATAATGCTTCTCCTTATTCTAATTTGATGTAGAAGCATTTAGTTTTCATTTATATCTTATGAAATAATGCAAATAGGTGATGGTGTAAAACCAGTAAGTACCCTCATACATTATTTTTCATGCCACTTCTGTCACTTGTTTAAGAGCTTCACTTTGTATAATATAGCAAAATCTACAGAAACCCTGAATATTTTCAGATCCCATTGTATTTAACTTCGGAAATAGTCTCTTGGGTGGTGAGAACAAGGATCCCTGTATATTAAAATTACTGTAACCAAATCTATGTTAGCATGAGGACAGTAAACAGCTTCAGCTGAATTACACAAAATTTTTTGAGCATTAGATATAAACAAATGTCTGAAACATCAGCCCATTTTTGCTATGGTACTTTTGTGTCCTATTTTTTTCTGATGAGCCTTTCCCTTTTTACAGTTTGACTAAGATCTGTTGTTAACAGAATGTTTGTTTGCACTGAGGCATTCTACAGATGAGATATTGCTTATATTTGTTCTTTATTGCTTCTGTATTTTTTTTCCTATTTACTTGCCAAAGTGTTTGCACACAAAACTAATAGCTTTTTGTTATTGTTTAATTGAAGTGCAACACTGGTTTAGAAGTTTGTTCATCAATACTTTATTATTAATCACTAGCAGGGTTTTGTAGAACTGAAAACAAATTTGTTTTTGTAAGATCAGAAGCACTTCTGCATAGATATATATCAGCTTGAGACAGATAGATTTATTATGGTAATTAAACTAATTAAGACACAGCCAATTAAGAAATATTCATTTTTATTTGAGCAAATCAGCTTTTTTTTCTGCTTTACTTTTTATAAATGTCATTACATAAAAACATAATAAATGGTCTGATTATAGGGCAATTATTTTGATTGAAATCCTATTGTCAGAAATCCCTATCTTGAGGCAAAGCAACTCTAAATCAAGCAGAGCATATCTTCATTAAGCAGAGCAGAGCCTTAGTAGAATTCTGAAGACCTGTAACACATATGTGCCATAAACAGGAAGAAACCAGTATCAGCCGTCTGCTCAGATGACAATTACAATTTGCTGTCATTGACTGCTTGAACAGTTTAATAGTTTTATAGTATAAGAGAGAATTAGTTTCCAGAATTTGTCAGGTATCTTACATCTCTAATCAAAAGCTGATGGCAATGAGTTCATTGCAAAAGGACATGGAACAGAGCAGTGTTTCTTCCTTTAGAACCTGACTCATTTGACATTTAATTCTATGAGAGTGCCTGCAATTCTTTATTATAACTGAAATGGCTCATTTTCCCTCTTCTTTCTCCATCACCCTGTCTACCAGAAATCTGTAAGATCATACTGCTCTTTATGCATTGAGAGCTGAAGAATAGTAATTGTAGTTGTAGTTCAGTGTTCATTTGTGACAAATGGTAACCTTTGTTATTCCTGGTTATTGTGATAGGTGAGTTGTTTTTTAAATACATAGAAGCAGCAGAACAATTTACCTCTCAAAAGGGAAGGACAGAGGCATTTTGCAGCATGCACTTTATTCTCAGTGATGGGCACATCTTCTTTCTTCCATGGGTTTATTATCTACTACTCTAGAGTCAAGATGTTTTTCTCTTGTTTGCAAATCAATCCAAAGAAAATATCCTCTTTGTGAGTCATTTCCTGAATTTACAAACTTGAATGCTGTCTGTCTACAAATGGTAATGCATACGATTACTTATGCAGAAATAGAGTACAAGGAGTAATGTGCTACAAATAAATTCTCTTCATTACAGTTGCAGCCACTGCCTTAATGAACTCTTATTTGTATTATTTCTTACCTTTGGGAGACTGCAAGAGTGGGCTATATTTACTTATTTATCTTTGTAATGAAATTGTTCTGGACTTCACTTTGTCCATTTCTAGAGAATCACTGGGGCAGAATAATGACTCATGTAATTCAGAAGATGGAGTCAAACTGGATGACAGTTAGAATGTTGCAGAAAGATAAGTCATCCTTCCTTCATGCGCAATCATATTTGTCTTTGGAAAGGATGATATATTTGGGTTTCGTTATTTTCTCAGGATGTTATACAACATAACACTAAGTCTGCAGGTAGCACTTGCTGAGTTAAATCCAGGTTTGGGATGATGAACCTGATTCTTTTACTTCCTAAAATTTTATCTGAAATTGCTCTACTGGTTACTGTTAAATATATAGATATATATAATATATAAATATATATTTATATCTACATATATAAAGTACATATATATAAGTGTATATATATATATATTCTTCAGCCACTCCTAAGATAAGTATACTACAGTGTTGCAGTTATTTTTACAATAAGAAAACTCACAATACTTTCTTCACCTACTGTAATGCAGGTAATTAAATGCCACTTGTACTATAGTATCTTTCAGCAACACTGAGGATATGCATTGTGATGTAAGAAACAGATATCATTGGAATTTGCTCAGAAATAGTCAGTTCTGTCAGATATCTCAAGAGAACACCCCATCAAGACTTCCTCTTTTAGAATGTTTCTGGTATCTTCCAGTTCTATCAGCTCTTGCTATTCTGGCATATATCAAATTAACACCAATTTGAAGACTCCTTAGTTGACAGTGCAACAATTAGTGACACCAGAATAGATAAAATAGCTGTTTATGGACTTGGTTACTGTTAATATTGGTATAAGTTCAATTTGAGACATGCAGAAATAGAAATGAATTTAAAATCACCCAGAATACCTCCCTGGGGCATATTTTTCCTAGATTGCGAAGAAATGTAAAAATTATTGAATTACAGTTTGGGAAAAGAATCTTTCAGAAAAATAAATATGATGAAAAGCTGGGCTTGGTGAGTAAATATATTTGTTGGATTCTTTTGCCAAGAAAAAGTTATGGGAAACTGTTGTTTCAAAGCAACAAAAGTTTTCACTAAAAAGATTATTTTAGATTACTAAAATGTAGCAATTTATGTGGGAAGAACGTTACTGTTCAAAGGTTCAAAGAACCTTTTTAAAACCTGTTTAAATGTCTTACAAAAAAAATTGTAAGAAAAGGAAATGCAAGATGTGAGCTTCAAAAAATTGTCTTATACAGCTGTTGTCTTGCTACTTGTGTTGCTATATACTGAAAATAAAATTAAAACTAAAATTTAATTTAGTGAGATTAGGAATTGTGTAGCCTCAAGATCATTTTCTGGAATCCTGGGTAATAAAATAAAATAGGCAAGATATTATAATCATACAAGTTAGAGGGTATAATTCTGACATTCTGATTTCTGAACTCTTGATCTTTTATCTTCCTTTTTGCCTTAATATTATCATTGTGGTAAAGAAATTACTTTTAGATACTAATAATTTCCAGGTGTTTATACTGTATCTGTTGGTATGTTCAGTGAGTGCTGACATGTTATTTGGCCTCAAATCCCTTTTTCCTTAAGTACTTATTTAAAGGGTGAATTTGACTTTCTTAAATTGTTATTTAATATGCTTTGGTAGAGAAAGTGGATTTAGGTATTATTATAGGAAAATCATGTTTCAGAATCAAAAAAAAGTATGTTTCTAAAGGAAATCAGAATGTTGAGAAAATTACTGTACAGCCATCTTATGTTGGCAAATTTGTTCCCATATGTATCTGTAAACTTAAAACTCAAGTTTAGCAAAACCCCAGATGTTCTTAATCCATTTATTATTATGGTTTAGGAAAAAACTACAACTGTTGTTTAGATCAGAAGTGAAATAGAGAGAGATCGAAAATATCCATAAACTCTTGGCATTTGCAACTTTAGCATCACAGAGTCTTTGACCATCTATTGGATGCTATGGAAGCTGCCACTATCCAGAACTGTGATTGGAAAAAAAGAGTGTACTCATCCAGAGCTTTTGGTACTAATATGAACAGAATTTTCTTTTTCTTTTTCTTCCTACATTCTTTTCAAATTCTGAGGGTGGTTTGCCAACATTTTCTTTCATATATGTGTAGTGTAACATAGAATAAACCTGTTCTAGACACTGCAGTGGCTTTTAACTTTTGATGAGTCTTTCTCTCTGTACTTCTAATGATAGTGCTGGAAAAGCACTGCCATTAGTTTACTAGTGAACTATACAGACATGGTCCTTTGGTCAGTGATAGTGTTTATTTTTAGTGCAGTCACTAACATAGTTTTCACATATCCTAGCTACCATTATTCTAGACAATTACCAGGCATGGTTTGGGATTTGCAGAGGTCAAGGCAGGGTATTATGGTAAAACCACCCTGTTTTGAAGGGGAAAATTCACCTTAATGCCTCATAGATAATAAGTTTACCTCCATCTGATGGCTTCAGTCATGTTTAATGGTTAAGTTGGCAGAAGTGCAGTGTGTCTGTCTGCACATTTGTACAAATCAGCCATCCTGTTTGTGATATTGAGTAGGAACCAATCACACATGCTCTAACAAACTCATCCTAGCCTCTTTTTTAGGAAGGGTGATTTTAGCATCATGGCACAAAGCCTTCTTACGGGTGCATTCTGTGTGAACATAATTTCTATGTATATGTTTATGTATATGTATATGTATATGTATATGTATGTGTATGTGTATATATCTATCTGAGAACCAGATTTGATCCCTGCATGCATTTTTTCATGGTGAAACACATTTTCTGTAGTATTTAGCTGGTTATTACTCTTCATATAAAACAGGAATTAAAATCTCAAATTTTAATCAAAACCAATGCAAAAATATTGGTTTGTAAACAGTTGTTAATAAATGTTATATATATATATAGTTACTTTTTGTATGTATCTTTGAAACAGAAGAATGAAACCATGACCCATCTGAAATCAGGAAAGAAATGACATGAGTACACTTTTACTATTCAATAGACTTTGAGTATATTCCTCTAACAATATGACAAAGTGGATTTTCTCTTTCATTAAAGTAACTATTGTTTCTACACAAATAATTTCACTCTGGTACTGTATAACAAACAGCGGGATATTTAGACCTTTTATTTGTTTAGGAGGGGGATTATTTGTTTTTTTCTTTTTTTTTTTTTTTTCCCCCGACGCTATATAACCTGGAATCTTTGAGCAGGAGCAGTGCTGTTTGCCTACTCAGTTGCTTATCAGAAAACACAGAATTAACTTTAGGAAGGAAACATATCAAAATTTCCATATGAGTAATTTTGTACTGTCAGTTTACATCACAATACCTATGAATATAGTAAGCTTCTGACCTATATTCTTAGATTTTAAGACTCAGAGTTTTATTATGGCGCTGAATTAATAAGAACATTTAGGAGGATAAGCCCTCAGGCTTTCACGAATCCTTCTTTTGTCTTTTTAAGGAACAGATTGTGCCATGCCAGGCAATTGCAGAGCTGCATTAGCACAGCAGCACGGCTGAAGGCAATGCTACATCTCCTCTGAAGGATACAAATACAGTCTTTGTATCTAAGCAACAGTCCTACCTGATGCTGAAGGAGGACATCAACTTTTATGCCTAACTCTTCTTTTAACGTGAATGAACCCCTGGAGGCACTTGGATTAAAACTTGTCTGTGCTCAGGGAGTGCCATACTGCACAGTTTCGAATATAATGCCTTATTTCCTTAGTTTAACACAATTCTCCAAACAATCACAAGAGAATTAAACCAGCTCAATAAACAACTGTATTTTCATCAGCTATTTAGCTTAATAATATGTCAGACCATACTTCAGTCAAAACAGTTGAGAATTCTTCTGAAGTCAATGTAGAAATCATGATAACCAGGTATAGTTACTGCCATTTGGCATTCTCTGCTGAGAACTGAAACCAGTTCAGTCTCAAAGACATAGATGACCCTGCGGTGCTGCAGATGTTGACAGGCTAATGCACTGGATTCTTCCCCAACATAAATACAGAATATTTTGATAAATTATTGAGATTTTTTCAGGAAGAGTAACAATAGAATAATACCACTGAGAATGAGAAATCATTTTTGGAGAGTTTCCATCTTTTTAAAACTTTGAAGAGCAGGAAGATGGTGCATCAGTGCATCTCCTAACCAACATTTTCACTGATGCTATGAACTTGAGATGGAAAAAGTATTGTTCTTTGTTACATAAGAATCATGGAATGGAGATAAAACTGCTTAAGACAGGCTAGAAGTATTGTCAGGTACTCATAAAGGGATGGTTTTGAAAAATGAAGAGGAAACTGAAAGAGTGAACATGATTGTGTTATGTAGATCTGTGCATTGATGGAACGCTCTCTGAGATTAAAATGCTTTTAAAAATAAAAGTGGTAGACACAGTGTTCTTGCATGTTGACTTTTCAAATTTATAAAAGCCTACTTTGGAAATGAAATTTTGCGTTAAAAGTCCAAGTTCCTTTTAGATTATGAGCTGAATGCGAATTACAGAAATTGGTACTCATTTTGCTCACTGAGGAAAGAGAGAGACTTACTGGCACAAATAGTTTTAATCTGGGCCCTTGGCATCTCTGCAGGGTTCATATGAGAATTCAATTGATAGTGTAGGCAAATGCTTGCCATTTTCCTTTGAGTTTTGAGAGGGTAGTGTACTAGAATCTTTCATTCTCACAGTTACCCTGCCTACGTATTATGTCAATTTCAAGTTTTACTAATTCCTAGAATGTAGTTTTATCTTTGTTTAGTTTAATATCTGAGGACTATATTGCTGTTACAACTCTCTGTAAATAATCACGTTCTGTGCTATGCTCTTGAAATGAGAAATATATCTGCATCCAAACCATTGTCTGAAATGATAAAAGCTAAGAAGCAGATGTCTTATTTGTATATCCATTTTCACAGCAACAAGTTGCATGTAATACTGTTAATTAAGCCATAAATGTCTGTCACTTTCTAGGAGCTAATGGATCTATTTTTACAGGATATATAATCAGGGATAAAATCAAGATCTGAAAGATATACTAATTTTTCTTTCATTTTTCTACTACAGCAGTATCTCTTGGGAGAGCAGCAGCCATGAAAGACAAGTCTGAAAGACAAGAAGTTAGTTTGCTTCCTGTGGTTGCTGAGCCAGTCTGCTCTGCTCTTGTTCAATTTCTCTGCATGCAGTTTCAAATAGTTTTTAATGATCACCCACGGCATTTGTAATAAAAACTGAATAAAAGCTCTATACAGAGAAAATAAATGTATCGCTAGTGAGCAACCATGAGTGCTGACTGAAGAAATAGAAGAAAACAGAGTTCTTCCATATTAAATAAGACTTTCTCACTGAACTAGACAATTGATCTTCAGTTCTGTGGCCAAAGAAGAAATATGGGGAAGTCTGTTTTCATTTTGCTGGGACTGGCAAAAAAAAATCTAATTCAAGGCTGAACAGCAGCCACACCAAAACAAATCAAATCAGCAAAGCCTGTTTCAGGTGTGCATTTGGCAAAAAACACTGCATCATATTCCTCTGTATATGGGCCTTTCATGGGTTATCTGAGCTTTGTGGTCCCTGGGCTCTAAAGCCACAACAGCCAGGCTTAAAAAAAAAGCAGAGTTCTGACCTGAGGAGTTCAAGTGGAGAAGTACCAGCAACGGCAAGGTAACCTGCCCACCTTGTGCCAGGTTGTGCATCTGTGTAAAATGGAATGATTCTGTTGATTTCAATACAGCAATACCATTCACACCACTGAAACCTTTTGCTTTATTTGTCAGTCAGTTCCTGTAATCAATTTAAAGTTTTTGTTTGGGCCTGATGTGTATTTCACAATCACTTGAGAAAGGGGATTAATTTTTTTTTCACAGTGGATGGCCTTGAATAGCAATGAATCAGTGCTAGGGAGTACTTTTCCAGTAAACAGTTCAGGGGTGTTCAGGTTACTGTTATGCTACAATTCTCTTCAAAATCATTTAGCTTGTTAAGTTTGACTGTCTTAGTTTTTTATCACAAAACACTTGCCTAGATATCTCATAAATATTTAGATTGCTTAGATGTTGTTTGAGCAAAATATTTCTAAATCTAAACCTCTCATGTTCTATAGTTAAAACCAGTTTACTTTCTAAATTTGAAAGCTATGATAATACTCTGCTGCCAGTATTAAGATATTTAGTTCTAACCGTAAGCTGATGATATAATAGATTAAATGGCATCTGAAAGCTTTAAACATCTTAATTTCCTTAATAAAAGAATCTGGTTTGTTTTTTTTTCCTTCAGTCAGCTTTTGCTGAAAACAATTTTTGTCTTAATAAAAGGACTATCTTCAAACAAACATGTTTGATTTTTGCTGATGACCTTTATGATGCACCCTCCACAACAACAAAACAAACACTGAAAGATTTAGTTCATAGTAGAAAACTATGGTTGTTATAAATCTCTGCTGGGTCTGGCAATATATATTTCAAATCCCATTAATTAAATGCCTTCAGCAAAACCAATTTGCCTTGTTGGAGTTTCTGCTAGTCTATCTTAAATGTCATCAACATACAGAAAAGACCTCTGGGCTTTTTTGTTCTGCTGCAGCACGCAGATTGTGCAGTGTACTGTGGAAGGGCACTGTCTCACCACTGTACCATCTGCTTTAAAGTGCAAAGGGAAATGCTGAACTCTTTCATGTTGTAAAAACTGTGAATGGGAGCTCATTAGCCTACAGCAACTCCCATTGTAATCACATTATATTCATGCAGAGAAAATTGCCTGCCTGAACAGTAAGTCCTTCGTATTGTTTAACACTAGTTGGATGCTTCCTGCTATTTCTGCAACACACATCTCCTCAACTGTTTTCACTAGAAGAGAAATGCTTTGTGGATTTTTAACTCAAACAACATTCTGCAATGTCTGATGGAAGTTAGCACTTAGAAAAACTGTCCAAAATGGAGCACCGTTTCTTTGCTTTCTCATATTATCACATTGTGTTTTACTGAAATAATTTTCTTCAGTGGAAAAGTAAACGATCTTGGTAAAAAGAAAAACATAGTAAATAGTTCAGATATCAAAAATCTTAATTTCTGTAAGGGGCAATTAAGTAGATTATAAACTCTGAAAAACTGAATCAGTACATTTTTTTTCCCTTGGGTTGCATAATCCTTGCAATTGAAAAGCTTATTTGGTTTTGATAATTTGTGTAAAAAGGGGCAAGCAAATTGTGGTCTACAACATTTGACTTTCGTCCGGATGAAGACTAAACAGAATTGGTGGATGGACAGAACCTTTTATATTTTAAAGTGGTACCTATCCACTGTTGTCCATAGATCTCTGCTGGTTTGTTCAACTCGTAAGTTTCAAACAGAATTATGTTACTGTTTTTACATGGTTAGGTTAGAAAGGCACCCCAATCTATTTGTCTACTAGCAGCAAATGCCAATGAGCGAGAAGTTAAAACAGACTAATACAAAAATATTGTTGCATTCTTTCTCTTTAAAACCTTAGCATTTTTTTTGCTGTTCTGTGTATGAGCTAAGGACAGGCATTATATTGAACAGGGCTCTGAGCAACATGGTTTAGTGAAAGGTGTCCCTGTGCATGGCAGGGGGGTTGGAACTAGATGGTGTTTAAGGTCCCTTCAAACTCAAACCGCTCTGTGATTCTATGATTGGGAAGCACAGCTTGCTGTATTGTGTTCAGCTGCATGTACACTAATATGTTGCAGTGAGATAATTCTGGTTTTGGATTTCTTGCATATCAGTTGCTCCATGTTAACTCTCCTTCTGAACACTCTTTTGTAAATTCTGCTGGTAAAAACTGGCTTTTGTACATTCTGTCTGAGGTCATCAAGAGGCAATTATGTAGGATGCTTCACAGCCTCTAAGATCTTTCCTCTTTGTCATGAAAAATAATTACCATGCAACCTGCTTTCAGGGTTACCAAATAGGAAGGTTAAGATTTTTCATTTTCTTTTTTTTTTTTTTTTTGCTCCCTTTTT